>JXSR01S046562.1:0-11162 GCA_000969725.1 Ophiothrix spiculata
ATTAAGATGGCCGCCATATTGTAATTGAGCCAACTGAATAACTGCATTTATTGTCACCCCTTTGAACAATTTTAGACCATATTAGTGCAAAACCTCTCAAAGTTATTGCTTGTTTCCATTCAAAAGGTATATTTCAACATATGGTAAAACTATAGAGGGCGCTGTAGGCCAATAGAGGGCGCTACATTTTTGGCACTCTATCAGAAATTGATCAGAGACCCAATATGAGTAAGTATGCCAAGTTTCATGCTTCTATCACAAAGTGCACAATCGGGCATTAAAAGGAATAGCCATAAAACGTATGGTATTTCTCGATACAATTATAAAGTCTGCATACATATAGGCCTACATGTATAAACATACTAAATGAAAACAATACAAAAATAAACTCCCAGTGGGTATCAGTATTGAAGCAGCCTCTAAAGCTATCAATGGTTTAGTGTACCTTTCTGTTTCACGGCAGCTGTATAAATACCGGTTACCAGGCATTCAATTGAATCGATTACGTTTTATGTGAAAAGAGGGAAAAGGGGTACTATTCAATAACTGGAGTACATTCTGAATACGTTGACACTTTCGTACGTACAATAACCCTTAGAATAGTTAATCTCCATATAACTCACTTGAACAATCTTCGATGATCCACGTTTAGCTTTTTATTTTGCTGTTTTATTTACTAACTAACAAATCAAACAGTGGACGCAGAAAGTATGATTCGAGTTAAGGAATAAATAACATTCTACATGAGAACTTTCGATCCATCTTATCTTGAATAAATGTAGGAATGAATAAAGTTTATGTTCAGTATTATATAACACTTATTTCATGCATCGGCGTTATAAAACGCTTATATCATGCACCGTCAGATAAGAGCAAACTTGATACACTGATAACATGAATACGTGAAAAGTCATACGGTCAGTTTCATTAAACCACAGGAAACGTGAATCGGATTAGAATCGACTTCCTCTTCTTTCAATGACCAAATCATATAACCGTTCTGTGTAAAAAAAGAGAGTGAAACAAATAGCATTAATCTTTCCTCTTTCATTAAATTGTAGTGTATGTTTTTCTTACCATACCATGCATGTGAAAGAAAAATATGTCGGTAAAGCTAAAAAGATCAAATGCGTTTTGAAAAAAGTGTGATTGCTTAAAATATTTGAAAGACAAAAGATTAATCAATAATGAAAGCATATATAATTTTCCTCAAGTGCTTACAGGATAATTAACCAAACTTTGTTTCATAGAAACATATAAACCTATAATTAACTACGTTATTATTAAATTTAGTCAAATTCGAGCTTTCATTAAGAGATGATAAAACCCTTAGAAATTGGTAACTGTAAACATATGCCTTTATTTATAAAAACTAGTGTTGGTTCTCTTGTTGTTAGAGTAAAGGGCATTCAGTCGTACAATAAATTCTAAAGGAAAGTTTTGTTGTGAAAACATATGTCAAACACTATTACCGTTTGCCTTTTTGATAAATGGCCCAACTGTTTGCTTCTTAGCTTACACTGGAAATTATTCTTCTCGACAAAAACAAAATTAGAGTTAAGTGCTTCCAGTTGTGAATGGTTGCAAAAAGTAAATTAACTCGATGTTCTTGATGTTAACATATGATATAGCAGACATCTTGGAATGTAACGACGAACACATCCTGTCAATTCTAAAGTTGTTATAAGAAAAATAAATTTCTAAAATTCTTTGACAGTTAGTTTTGATATGTGTGTCTTATATATAGTACAGAAAATCGTCTTTTATGCGTTTGTATGATAAAAGATGAATTATTGTTTGTAAAGGAATCTTCAAGAATTTGTTTATTTTGGTCTTGGATGGTTTTGTAGGAGAAAAAGTTAGTGTGTTTGCAAATAATTGCCATAAATCTCAGGGGAAATAATGTTACTGTGCAAGTATTCAGAGTATTATAATACAAGAAAAAGTACAAATATATTACTACTGGAACAAAACTCACCAGGGAACAGAAACACAACATTTCATTAAGTATTAAGTTATTCTTGAAATGAATATCATGGTTGAAATTATTAAGAGAAAGACGCCATGAATGAACACAAATAATTTACATGTCGTGCTCCTATGTGACATAAAGATTACGTCCCGGGGATTACGTTATTTTAAATAAGATGTTAAAAATGGTCTTTCGGCAAAGGGTTTAGTTTAGATTAACTGGATCTTTACTCGACTAGACGCGAGTAGTAGTTTGGAGATTAAACGTTCAAACATGTTAAATCTTTAGCAAAATAATGTCAGAATGCATATCTAATACTATATGCAAAATGTTCAGCCCTAATGCAAGTAATCCCCATTGACATGATTGACTCAGTACAGACCCTGCAGAGGAACCAACACTTTTGTATCCTTTAAGGAGGAAGCAATATTAACTGCCAAGTGAGAAAATATTGTTTTTCCCTTTTTCTCAATTTTCCCTGAATTCAAGCTTGTCAACAAAAGTGATCATGTATCGAGCTACGAACACAATATATTCTGTCGGCTGTTGCCTGAACGTTTGGAGTATAAAATTGGGTCACTGGCGCATAAATGTTAAAATTAATCTCATCGCTGAAGTATAATAGAGGGATGTCGCCAGCCGAGTCTCGTGCTTTAAACATCAAATAAACTTTGGATGTGCACTTGGTTAAATTAATTTGTGTCGTATATATGCTTGAGTAGCTATACCAAACGCAACGTTTAGAAATTTGCGCCTTTCTATAAGCAAAATTTGTAAATTAATTCATCGTATACAATAAACGGGTACATACACTTATTAAGAACTGCTATAGCCGAATTTTAGATAAGTGTCCCCTTAAAGAAAAAAAATAATGTATAATGTGGTAGGTTTTTTTTCTTTCATGACGGTTAAATGTATCTCTGCATATTCTCTTATCTGTATCTAAAGTTCTAAAGCTAGTGATGCAAGGAATCGTAAGTATTCAGAGTTAAGCTGTAATAAAAACTAAGATTTGATAATGATTGAATTATGGCATTTCTCTTAACTGCCTTGGGTATTGATCTTTAAATTGAAAATAAAGAAAAACGTATGACATATTGTTTGTCATTTTAGCTGAAAACATGAACAAATCAGGTCTGCAATAAACTCAATTTTGAAATTCACAACTTTGCACTCAGTTTCATTATTTCTACATTGACAATATCATATCTAAATTGAGAATATTATATTTAAGACTATCCCTAATCTTTGCTCTGAAGTATTCAGCTCAATTTAAAATAAAAGGCTCAAACTTTTTGAGATTTTGGTACCAAAATGTTGCTCATATTTTTTTCATTACTCTAGTGAAATTTCACGGCTGAGTTATGTTCCGTTTTGGAGATATATATATATGAAAATGTGTCTAATTATGGTAACCATAAGGACCTAATTAGTTTTATACAGTAACATATAGACAGCTGTGAAATACAAAATCGCCCATGAAATCAAAAAAGATTTGACCAATTCAGTTGAAATTTGAAACTTAAATCTCTTCACTAAATGTATATTTCTTGTATTTGGTTTCAAGGCCTTTGTGCGCAAGTCATGATTCTTCAAAAAGGCCCGCTGGTCTGAATTTAGGAAACAGCTTTTTGAAAAACCGGATTAGTGAGATGCTGTCAAAATTATGAACAGCGAACTGTTTTTGAAATTCGTATTGGCAAGCCTTCTTTTAAATTCGGACAAGTTAGCCTAAATTACCAATCGAGCTATCAAGCTAACGAGCAAGCATTAGAACCAACAAGCAACTAACAAGCCGTCGGACCAACGAGCTGTTCCCGCCTTTGTTTATCTACACTCGACCTTGCAGCGGACACTGTATTTATGAGTCAGTATCATATTACGGACTGGTTAGCCAATACAATATCCGCTGGCAGTTAATTCACAATAATATAGAAATCCTTGCAGTTAGTAGGAAAGCTTAACAACCCTCTTGAATTTCAGTACGCATATGGTATTATTGATTTAACTTCCCGCCTTTGCAGTACAGAATCTGCAAAAGGCCAGATTGAATGTAAACAACATTGACGGTAATAGATTGTGCAGACGTATGGATAGAATAACCGTTTCCGTCTCGAAGGTCTTCGTCAGCTCGATAGGGAGATTCGCGAATGGAAGAAGAAAAGTCTGAACGTAATTACTAACAAAACGTTCGGTATTCAATTTCAGTTGGTTTAATCATTTATATATTGTGAAGATTAGACATGACGATGTAGTTGATTAAGTTCGTGACTTGATTTAGACAAGTTGATCGGATTTTGAAACCAAATTTGTATTATTGATTAAGTAGAGATTCCTGTTTTGAACACAACGTTGTAAGCGATGGAACGCAACAACGCGAGTAGTACGATCAAGTGTTAATTCTCCTTCACCATCTAAGAAACAAACAATTTCGAACAAAGAGACAATACTATAGTATTTTTGAACCACGATTTACATGTTATGGTTATTGTTTTCCCACTGCACGTAACTTCTTGCTTTAATATCTTTCAAAGATTGTTCAACATTCACATAAAAGATACTTACGTTTACGATTGAAACTACATGTACTTAGTACCACTTTACGGATAGTTTAGTTATTTATTTAAAACGCTTGGTACCCCTTTTCAATATTGCCCTAATGGACAACTGTTTTCGCTTTGTTTATTTTTATCAGAGAAATCTCTTGCATCCATTAAATTGCAAATTAGGAATCTTACATCAAAAACACTACGATCGTGTCAAGCCACATGAGTAATCCTATTCTCAGACACATGTGAACTAGATAAGATACTGTAATTACTACCTAACACTGCCTGTGTGTATTTAACACTTGTTCAATTGAATTAATCGTCGGTTAAGAAGCAATGAAAACATTGGGAGGATACAGAAGGCAACGGCAGGTACTAAGGACGTTCTCAATGCTTGAAGGTTTAAATGCATATTATTAGCTCCACAAAACGGACTGTTTTGATTTTATAAATACTCAACTGATATCAAATATGAGCAGACATTTGAAACATTTCTCAATTTAAAAAAACCTCCCAGCTTGTCTAGTAAAAAAAATAAATACCTAACTCCACGGTAACTCCGCGGAAAATAACGTTCAGATAATCAATGCAGACTACTTCCTTTTTAAATGGGAAAATCCTAGTATAATAACAATGATCTACTAGAGCTAAACCACTGGTGGTATTAGCATGAGTATCAAACACAAAGGCGTATTTAGCGGAATATCGACTCCCTGAGTGTAATATGCAATGGGAGTGAAACTGTTGTCATATTAAAGTGTTTTAAAGCAGTCCTTTAACAACAGAACGCTCAATATTGTATTTATTATTAAACCCATTTTGCAAATTCGTCTCACCTATACAACATCAACAAGCCGTCTTAGTGATGTATCTGTAACCACAATAGACATTGGCAAGGTAATTGCGACTAATCCTAACCCTGGACGTGTCAAACAACATGAATAAGACTTCCCTCTTCGTGTTTATTAAGTAACAGCTGATAATGGCTTCACAGCATTACCTCTGTGTGTTCAGCACTTGTTTCAATACACAACCTTCTCAAAACCCAAATTGCAATCTGATTTTTAACCCAACATACGGGTATTCTGTGCACTAAGCACAGAATACATCACAAGTACTCGTATGTTGGGATGAAATTATTGCATTGCATTTTGGGATATGCACCTGCAGTATATACAGCACTTGTTTCACTTGCAGTAATCAGCTGGCAAAGGGGGTAAAGAAAATACAGGGCGGAAACAGAGGACCATTAGGGCAACATTAGTGAGGAGGTACTGAATGGATTAAATCGTAATCTAAAGTATTCGTCAAGTGGGGACAAATTTTGATAAGACGTTACAAGTAACGTTTGATGCAGTGGGTTCTTACACGAAAAGGGTACACTTAGGGTATTGGGCAGGTGCTTACTATCCGTTAAGATATTGGACATGTGCTCACTATCCGTACCCTATACTGGAACCTTAACGGGTACACGTGGGATACAAAATATACAAACAATGTGTACGTATTTTGTACGTAAAGTGAACTGTTGTCACAAATAGTAAAATTTATGATGGATATGCTAATACTTTTACAATGTTAGTACTGTTATTATTTTCAACATGTAAACGAATTTCCGTAAATGAATCATTTTTATGATATAAATTATAGACACTTTAAGACAGTCAAAGAAGTGAAAACACGAGTCTCAGTTTCAATCACTGTGGTTCTTGATCATGGCATGCGAGACCTGCAGCTAACATCGAGTATTAGGCATAATACAATGACCGACTAGCGAGTAACATCATACTTGCCTATTGACCCAGTGACCCAAGGATTGTCGTTTTATGCTCCATTAATATTAAGCCGTAATGATTGACATCTTGTCCCTTTCTTGCAACAAGTTGAACTGCATTTTTCTCGTTTTATTTTCTAATTTGAAGTTCTTAAACGCAAAATATATTTTTTCAAATTTCATAAATGTGAGGACTGATGTGTTCTCTAGCAGATTGTATCAATAAATAAACATGTAGTTTGATAAAACAATGATCACGTAGAGGTTCGTAGCCTCCTAATTTTAAAAGCTTAAAATTGACGAGTTTTATTTACTCCATATCCACATCCCCATTTTATATTTGTATTAAACTCCTCGTGATTATAGTGTTCAAAGTCCACTTTATGCATTGTAAGCTCATTTAGCATTCAATTGACTGTGCATTTTTTCACCAACTCATCTGTAATTTGTTATTTAAAGCAAATGTTAATCATTTAAACAGTACTGTGTATCATTGATCGATTGATTGATTAATTGATTGAAATTACATGATCATCAAATTTTACTAATTTTACTCAAACATCATCACGATTTGTAACACAGAGTATTTATCTAAACGCATCTTTAATTTGTACTAATATATCAATCTATGCAATAAGAAATAACTAAGAGTTTTATTTCTTTTTTGTTTTTTGTTTAGAAGATTCAGCTTTCAAAATGAAGTTGAAAAAATGGAAAGATTGCAAATTATTTTATCAAGTGTTTTATGTGTGGCTTTTCTCGACATCAAGTAGCAAAAAGATTTTATCACGACAGCAGTTTTTAAACCCTTTAGAAAGTGTTACCCAATATCTGTTGGGACAAAATGCACCACACTAGTGATCGAATCGACAATAACATATATAACATAATTGTACACTCTTATAACGAAAGGATCAAATTTGATCCCATAAAGTATCAAATATGAGCTTATCCTTTTTGGGATCAAATTTGATCCTTTTTGGGATCAAATTTGATCCTTTTTGGATCAAAAAGGAGTGTATTTGATCCGAAAAGGATCAAATTTGATCCCAAAAAGGATCAAATTTGATCCCAAAAAGGATAAGCTCATATTTGATACTTTATGGGATCAATTTGATCCTTTCTTTTTAAGAGTGTATAACATAATGCACAAGGGTGGATTTACGAAGTGAATGTCGTGATCGTATGGTATTTCTCGAGAAATTATAAAGCCTGCATACATATATATGTAAATGTATAAACATACTAAATAAAAACAAAACAAAAATAAACTCCCTATGGGTATCGTTGGCTTTAGAATGCAGTAGTGAAGCAGCCTCTAAAGCTCTCAGTGGTTTAGTGTACCTTTCTGTTTCACGGCAGCTGTATAAATACCGATTACCAGGCATTCAATTGAATCGATTACGTTTTATGTGAAAAGAGGGAAAAGGGGGTACTATTCAATAACTCGAGAAGTACATTTTGAATACGTAAATACTTTCGTACGTACAATAACCCTTAGAATAATTAATCTCTAAATAACTCACTTGAACAATCTTTGGTGATCCACGTTTAGATTTTTATTTTGCAGTTTTATTTACTAATAAATCAAATGGTGGACGCAGAAGTATATGATTGGAGTTAAGGAATAAATAATTTTCTACTAATATAGAACGTGTTGTCTAACGGAACACAGAATCGCTTATCCAGTAGATCACGAGTGCGAGCTCTATTAGGCACTGTCAGGTACATCAATGTCCTTCGGCAAGACCCCTAAATGGCGCGAAGTTCTTGTGAAATTGTAGTTTGATCGATAAGGAAAGTGTTTTTTCATGAATTTTCTGATAATAGGCTATTTTGATAACAGATAAAGGAATATTTGCCCGTTTAATTGCTCTTATGAGTATTTTCGATCCATCTCACCTTGAATAAATATAGAAATGTATAACGCTTATTTTATGCATCGGGGTAGTTCAGTAGTATACTTATTTCATGCTTCGGCATTATAAAACACTTATATCATGCACCGTCAGATAAGAGCAAACTTGATACACTGATAACATGAATACGTGAAAAGTCATACGGTCAGTTTCATTAAACCACAGGATACGTGAATCGGATTAGAGTTGACTTCCTCTTCTTTCAATGACCAAATCATATATGTGTACCGCCGCGGCAAAAGGGTCCAGTTGTCGACTCCTACATGTTGCTCATTGTAGCATATCTGATGTATACAAATACCATACATTAGATATGCTACAAGGAGTAACATGTACGAGCCGACAACTGGACCCTTTTGCCGCGGCGGTACACATATAACCGTTCAGTGTAAAAAAAAGAGAGTGAAACAAATATCTAAATAGCAACATAGATTGTTTGAAATACTTGAAAGACAAAAGATTAATCAATAATAAAAGCATATATAATTTTCTTCAAATGATAACAGGATAACTAACCAAAATTGTTTCATAGAAACGTATTAACCTTCCCTGAATATTCAGATTAACTATAGTCAAGTTCCGGCTTTCATTAAGAGATGATAAACGCGTTACAAAATTGGTAACTGTAAATATATGGCATTTATCTATAAAAACGTTATGTTGGTTCTGTTGTTGTTATAGTAAAAGGCATTCATTCGTACAATAAATTCTAAAGGAAAGTTTTGTTGTGAAAACATATGTCACACACTATTACCGTTTGCCTTTTTGATAAATGGTCCAACTGTTTGCTTCTTAGCTTACACTGGAAATTATTCTTCTCGACAAAAACAAAATTAGAGTTAAGTGCTTCCAGTAGTGAATGGTTGCAAAAGAAAGCAAAGAAGTAAATTAACTCGATGTTCTTGATGTTAACATATGATACAGCAGACATCTTGGAATGTTCTCTTGTAACGACAAACACATCCTGTCCATTCTAAAGTTGTTATAAGAAAAAATAAATTTCTAAAATTCTTTGGCAGTCAATTTTGATATATGTGTCTTTTATATAAAAATAGTACAGTAAACCGTCTTTTATCCTTATGTACAATAAAAGATGAATTATTGTTTGTAAAGGAATCCTCAAGAATTTGTTTATTTCGGTCTTGGATGATTTTGTAGGAGAAATAGTTGGTGTGTTTGCAAATAGTTGTGCCATAAATCTCAGGGGAAATAATGTTGAATGCAAGTATTATAATTTAAGAGAACAAATATATTACTACTGGAACAAAACTAACCAGGGAACAGAAACACAACATTTCATTAAATATTGAGTTATTATTGAAATGAATATCATGGTTGAAATTATTAAGAGAAAGACACCGTGAATGAACACAAAAAAATTATATGTCGTGCTCCTAGGTAACATAAAAGATTTTATAACAGATGTTACAGATGGTCTATCGGCAAAGGGTTTAGTTTAGACTAACTGGATCTTTACTCGACTAGACGCGAGTAGTAGTTTGGAGATTTAACGCTCAAATATGTTAAATCTTTAGCAAAATAATGTCAGAATGCATATCTTATACTATATGCAAAATGTTCAGCCCTAATGCAGGTAATCCCCATTGACATGATTGACTTAAAACAAACCATGCAGAGGAACCAACACTTTTAATTCCTTAAAAACAGAGAGGAAGATAGTTCAGATGAAATATTAACTGCCAAGTGAGAAAAGATTGTTTTTTTTCTCTAAATTTCCCCTGAATTCAAGCTTGTCAACCAAAGTGGTCATGTATCGAGCTGCGAACACAAATGTATTCTGTCGGCTGTTGCCTGAACGTAAGAGTATAAAATTGGGTCACTGGCGCATAAATGTTAAAATTAATCTCATCGCTGAAGTATAATAGAGGGATGTCGCCAGCCGAGTCTCGTGCTTTAAACATCAAATAAACTTTGGATGTGCACTTGGTTAAATTAATTTGTGGCGTATATGCATTAGTAGCTATACCAAATGCAACGTTTAGAAATTGGCGCCTTTCTATAAGCAAAACTTGTAAATTAATTCATCGTATACAATAGGCGGGTACATACACTTATTAAGAACCGCTATTGCAAAATTTTAGATAAGTGTCCCCTTAAAAGAAAAAATATAATGTATAATGTGGTTTTTTTTTTCTTTCATGACGGTAAAATGTATCTCTGCATATTCTCCTATCTGTATTTTAAGTTCTGAAGCAAGTGATGCAAGGAATCTTAAGTATTCAGTGTAAAGCTATCATATTTTGCTGTAATAAAACTTACTGATTTGATAATGATTGAATTGTGGCTTATTGTTTTTCTCTTGACTGCCTTGGATATTGATCTTTAAATGGAAAATTAAGAAAACAGTATGACCTAGGCCTATTGTACATCATTTTAGCTGAAAAACATGAACAGTTCAAGTCTGCAATAATCTCAATTTTTAAATTCACGACTTTGCACTCAGTGTGGGATCAATCTCATTATTTCTACATTGACAATATCATATCTAAATTGAGAATATTATATGTAAGACTAAGCTAAGCTTTACTCTGAAGTATTCAAACCATCAATTATATTCAAGATTAGATTCAAGATTATTTATTCACCATCATAAAAACACAAACAATTAAATAAGCAAGATTGAAAATGGTAGGGTGTCTACAAGGAGCAAAGCTCGTAAAGTGTAGACAACCTTACAGAAAGTAACTTCAATTTTTTATGTTAGGCAAATCCAAGAAAGTAAACTTACTTGTTTAGCTTTCGTCTTCACGGGTTGAAGACTTGATCACAACTGGCTTGATCCGTTGCTAATTCAAAACAACTCGCAGAAGAGTTGTCCAGCCCAGTCCAGTTAGTGCGATCATCGCAAATTTGTTCATGGAGTGGCTGGAAAAACAAGCAATTGCGAGTGCCCCTATGGATCTCCGTCCAAAGTTATGGCGGCGGTA
>JXSR01S046562.1:12547-27926 GCA_000969725.1 Ophiothrix spiculata
CAGGGATTGCACACAACAGCTTAATTTGAAATAAATAGCCCTAATCGTTGAATTAAACATGTTAAAGGAGCATGGTCTGATTGCTTCAACTTTTGCAAACTTTTTGAGATTTTGGTACCAAAATGTTGCTCATATTTTTTTCATAACTCTTGTGAAATTTTACGGCTGAGTTATGTTCCGTCTAATTATGGTAACCATAGGGACCTAATTAATTTTATACAGTAACATATAGATAGCTGTGAAATACAAAATCGCCCATGAAATCAAAAAGATTTGACCAATTCAGTTGAAATTTGAAACTTAAATCTCTTGAATAGTCTTCTTTCATATCACATTGAAAATTGAATTTTGAAAATAGGACTAAGTTCCTTAAACGTTAACTGGACCTTCACATACTTTTAAAATTTCAAGTTTAAAAAAACTTTATTTTTAAAAAATACCTCGTTTCTAGTCCCAAATTAAAAAACATTTTCATAGCAACTTCTTTGAATTCGGTAAAATCTTGAAAAATGTGTTTCTTTTAATGTATATTTCTTGTATTTGGTTTCAAGACCTTTGTGCCCAAGTCATGATTCTTCAAAAAGGCTCGTTGATCTGAATTAAGAAAACAGCTTTTTGAAAAACCGGATTAGTGGGATGCTTTCAAAATTATGAACAGCGAGCTGTTTTTGAAATTCGTATTGGCAAGCCTTTTTTTAAATTCGGAAAAGTGAGCCTAAATTACCAATCGAGCTATCAAGCTAACGAGCAAGCATTAGAACTACACTCTTAAAATTATCTTACTCTTGTTGAGTAAAAACTTACTCAAAGGTCACAGCCCATTTTGTTGAGTAAAATCTTACTCAACGTTGGATAAACTTTACTCAATGTTGGGTAAACTTTGCTCAACGTTGAGTAAGATGTGCTCAACATTGAGTAATATTGACTTAACCGAGTAAGATTTTACTCAATGTTGAGTAAGATTTTACTCAACAATGAGCTGTGACCTTTTTTTCTCAACAAAGAGTAAAATAATTTTTAGAGTATAACAAGCAACTAACAAGCCGTCGGACCAGCGCGGCGAGCTGTTCCCGCCTTTGTTTATCTACACTCGACCTTGCAGCGGACACTGTATTTATGAGTCAGTATCATATTACGGACTGGTTAGCCAATACAATATCCGCTGGCAGTTAATTCACAATATATAGAAAGGTCTTGCAGTTAGTAGGAAAGCTTAACAACCCTCTTGAATTTCAGTACACATATGGTATTATTGATTTAACTTCCCGCCTTTGCAGTTAAGAATCTGCAAAAGGCCAGATTGAATGTAAACAACATTGACGGTTATAGATTTTTCAGACGTATGGATAGAATAACCGTTTCCGTCTCGAAGGTCTTCGTCAGCTCGATAGGTAGATTCGCGAATGGAAGAAGAAAAGTCTAAACGTAATTACTAACAAAACGTTCGGTATTCAATTTCAGTTGGTTTAATCATTTATATATTGTGAAGATTAGACATGACGATGTAGTTGAGTAAGTTCGTGACTTGATTTAGACAAGTTGATCGGATTTTGAAACCGAATTTGTATTATTGATTAAGTAGAGATTCCTGTTTTTAACGCAACGTTGTAAGCGATGGAACGCAACAACGCGAGTAAAATGTAGTACGATCAAGTGTTAATTCTCCTTCACCATCTGGGAAACAAATAATTTCGAACAAAGAGACAATACTATAGTGTTTTTGAACCACGACTTACACGTTATGGTTATTGTTTTCCCACTGCACGTAACTTCTTGCTTTAATATCTTTCAAAGATTTTTCAACTTTCACATAAAAGATACTTAAGTTTACGATTGAAACTACATGTACTTAGTACCTCGTTACTCATGTTGCCCGTAATCATAGTAATCCAATATTGTTCTCCATTTTACGGATAGTTTAGCTATTTATTTAAAACGCTTGGTACCCCTTTTTAATGTTGCCCTAATTGACAACTGTTTTCGCTTTGTTTATTTTTATCAGAGAAATCTCTTGTATCCATTAAATTGCAAATTAGGAATCTTACATCAAAAACACTACGTTCGTGTCAAGCCACATGAGTAATCCTATTCTCAGACACATGTGAACTAGATAAGATACTGTAATTACTACCTAACACTGCCTGTGTGTATTTAGCACTTGTTTCAATCGAATTAATCGTCGGTTAAGAGGCAATGAAAACATTGGGAGGATACAGAAGGCAACGGCATGGGACCTTCTCAATGCTTGAAGGTTTAAATGCATATTATTAGCTTTACAAAACGGACTGTTTTGATTATATAAATACTCAACTGATATCAAATATGAGCAGACATTTGAAACATTTCTCAATTGAAAAAACCTCCCAGCTTGTCTAGTAAAAAAAATAAATACCTAACTCCACGGAAAATAACGTTCATATATTCAATGCAGACTCCTTCCTTTTTAAATGGGAAAATCCTAGTATGATAACAATGATCTACTAGAGCTAAACCACTGGTGGTATTAGCATGAGTATCAAACACAAAGGCGTATGTTAGCGGAATATCGACTCCCTGAGTGTAATATGCAATGGGAGTGAAAATGTTGTCATATTAAAGTGTTTTAAAGCAGTCCTTTAACAACAAAACGCTCATATAAACTTTAATGTACGATGTGAAAATAGTGTAGTTATTATTAAATCCATTTTGTAAATTCGTCACACCTATCAACAAGCCGTCTTAGTGATGTATCTGTAATCACAAGACATCCGCAAGGTAATTGCAACTAATCCTAACCCTGGACGTGTCAAACAACATGAACAAGCCTTCCCTCTTCGTGTTTATTAAGTAACAGCTGATAATGGCTTCACAGCATTACCTCTGTGTGTTCAGCACTTTGTTCAATACACAACATTCTCAAAACCCAAATTGCAATCTGATTTTTAACCCAACATACGGGTATTCTGCGCATTAAGCAGTGATCTGCCTAACGGCAAAGAATACATCACAAGTACTCGTATGTTGGGATGAAATTGCATTGCATTTCGGGATATGCACCTGCAGTATATTCGACACTTGTTTCACTTGCAGTAATCAGCTGGCTAAGGGGGTAAAGAAAATACAGGGCGGAAACAGAGGACCATTAGGGCAACATTAGTGAGGAGGCACTGAATGGATTAAATCGTAAACTAAAGTATCCGTCAAGTGGAGCACAATATTTGATGACGAAGAAGTAACGTTTGATTCAAGTGCAGTCTGGACTCTTTATAAAAAATAAGAACATCTGAAATATTGT
The DNA here is from genome assembly GCA_000969725.1 of Ophiothrix spiculata. Taxonomy (NCBI): domain Eukaryota; kingdom Metazoa; phylum Echinodermata; class Ophiuroidea; order Amphilepidida; family Ophiotrichidae; genus Ophiothrix; species Ophiothrix spiculata. The sequence continues at coordinate 15,822 of JXSR01S046562.1, forward strand.
AAAGGTATCTAATATCCATACCATATATTGGGAACATTGGGTACAAAATAGAAACAAAAAAAAATCTTATTTTCGCAAATTTAACGTACATATCTTGTGCCGCCACGGGTGGCATAATGTGTGTTCCAAATCCAACACTTGATTACATGTAACATGGTAACGAATAAGAAACACGTTTTCACTTATATAAAATTAAAGGGATTTTCTCCTAAAACAAACAAACAAAAAACAAAATATGATGATGGATTAAACATACTTAATTTAATGTGCTTTAGAAATTTACATACCTTAAAGGGTTATTTTAAATTTGCTAAATCCGTCCTCATCTGATGTTATGGTTATCATGCTGTTTTCTTTTAAGAAATTTCCTGGGGAAAAACAGACACAGTATTTAAATAAAATTAATTGAATGGAGACTCGGAACATGAAGCTTACAGCTTTTTGCACACAACTGTACAGTATTTGTTTTTTAATTCTTTGTGCACAATATTTCTTTTTTCACTCTGGTTCGGATTATGTGTATTCCCAACATTTTCATTCAAATGCTCACTCTAATATATTCTTTCAAAACATTCAACTATTTATATGATTAATACTATTGTCTGACAATGAAAGAACACATTATGTGCAATTCATATAATATATCTTACTTTATTTTACCTTTTTAAATTGCATGATATGATCAATGCTCCATCATAACTGAGAACAATATCTGCTAAAGCAGACATATGTACATAAAACTTCTAGCATGGATGTAGATTGGCAGTGTATAATATAATAGGTTACATTCTATATTTGCATATTCTTTTTTACTGAAGCGCTGGGTAAGCAGGTAGTGCAGCAGTAATTCCCTCGGTTTGCACCAGGGCTGTTGTGGGTTCGATCCCCGGTCTCAACGTTGCATGTGCAATTGGTTGCCTGTCCAAACTTCCTTCCGTAGGTTTTTTCCTCCTGGCGCTCCGGTATTCCTCCTGCATCAAAACTGGCAAATAAATAAATAAAAAAAATTGATTTATTGATTTATTTATCTATTTATTTCTTTAATTATATTAACTGGTTCTTTTTTCCACTTTGGACGACAAAATGGAAGCCAATTAATTGTAGAAAAGTAGGCATTAGTTTCGACATGGCCGACATTTTTTACTTCACATATCAATCAGTATATGCCTATTTTCGCCAGTTCGGATCATGAGGTGACTACTAATTTGTCAATCTCAACTATACATTACACTTGAGGAAACTCATTATCATGCCAATGCAGTCAGCGGATGGTTTCTATTTTCCCCGGAAATGTTCCTCACAAATGCCGAGTGAAATATGAACGGCGCATACCCTAATTAAATTCAAATGCTCTAAGGTCCTCCAGCATATTTCTCTTCCTTTCAATCAACGCCATGGTTGTTTTTAAACCATCCGCATTTGTATGGTTTGTAATTGGCTAGTTTAGAATAACTTGTTTGTGAACTTCGATGACAGATGTATCGCAAGCTCTAGTGATCTGAAAGTCTATATTGTATGCCCAAAAGCATCAGATAAATTCAATATGCTTTTATTTCAATGTTATTAAACGTTTCAAGCTATGTATAAATAGAAACGCAACGCTCTTTCTTCAAACAAAGTAGGGGTAAACCGAGAAGGTAAAAGTATGAAGCGTTGAGAATCAAAAAGGTTCACGGGGAATTTTAAACTCTCCTAGCAGTTCATTTTAGTTTTAATTCAATTTATTTGAAAATTGGTTCGCTTTTTCGTTTAACCTCGAGTGAAATGCATTAGATAAAATGAGGGAAACTGAAGAAACCGAATTATCAGAAAAGAGTAGTTGAAAAATAAGAACCCTCTTTCAAAACTCATTTTAAAGTTCATTTGAATACGTTTTCAATTAGAATTTTATATATCACAAATTGATAAGTACCACGAAAACTTTTTCTGCATTATTTTATTGTTTTATGCCCATCTAATGCACTAATGTACGACAAAACAAGACGTTAAACTACAATTGTATAGCTTCATTTTATCATCATACTAAAACATTTAGCTCCGGGTTTGTGTATTATAATTGAATTGTATATGCAAATTTATAAATGTATTAAATTACGTATATTGATTGGCCTCTAATTGTCTTTCAACGAGGAGGTTCTGTTTCAGTATCATAGCCTTGCTCTCTTCAAAAAACATATTTTATATCACCTCCATCGCATCTTTATTGAAATCAGAGAACGCAGACGATAGTGATGAAACGCTGCAAGCAACTGAATTCCTTGGCGCCAAAAGGATTGTATTCTGCATGATATTTCTTTAAGCGTAATATTCCAGCTCTGGAATGGACTGATTGTAAATTGGACGTTGATGGCGCTAATACTAACATTTACGCGGTGCTTTATCATTGTTAAATATGTATAGTCAGATTTACAACTGGAACACAGATAGGCTGTTCCGTCCTTAAATGAATCGATATCCATAAATATAACATGAACTCTTATGTATATGTATCTGAAAGAAACACTGCTATGTATGTTTATCATCTTTATTCTACGTGATAAGCATCCATGATATGTATGGTACAATATTACTGATCTAAATACTATGGACATTATTCTCTCTTGTTTTATTATCCACTCTCATGTCCCGGTATCATGTTGAATAATGACATTTACATAATATACTAACTACTGTCTTTTTTTTTCTTCCAATTCTTATTTTTTCACAGGATGAACGAAATCAAGTCATGACAACAAGCTTATGGGTAAAGCAGGTGGGTAGAAGAAGAAGAAGACGAAGAAGAAGAAGAAGAAGAAGAAGAAGAAGAAGAAGAAGAAGAAGAAGAAGAAGAAGAAGAAGAAGAAGAAAAAGAGAAGGAGAGAGGAAGGAGAGGAAGAAGGAGAGAGGGAGGAGAGGAAGACGAAAAAGGAGGAGAGAGGGAGGAGGAGAAGAAGAAGAAGAAAAGAAGAAGAAGAAGAATGAGCAGGAGGAGGAGGAGGAGGATCTAGCCAACTAGCTTATACAAACAGTCAATACATACATATAGTATGTTCATGTTGTTTTGTTCTAATTTTGGTTATTTCCCCAGATATTATGAATTCCTCCCTTCAATAATACCATAAGCTTAAGAAATAAGTACTTTGACCATTACTTGTTTTACTTGATTTCTCTCTGATTACAGCGATGGATAGACTATCGCCTGGCATGGAACCCACTCGAATTTGGCAACGTCACAGTCATCCATATTCCAATCACCATTTTATGGAAACCAGATCTTGTGCTTTATAATAAGTATGTTACTTTATCATGTTTATATGAAAATGACTGGCACACAATAAACGCAAAAAGATGTTTCTATGACCATTAACATTTTGAAAACGATAAGAACTCTAATCAGCAGACATTGAGAATGTGGAGTGTCCTTAAGCAAGCAAGTTATTACTTCATTCCATCAGATCCTACATTTTAAATGATAAACCAAAAGTAAAAAGTATATAATAATGAATTTGCTTTACAATTCTTTCACTTATCATGGTTATGTTGGACTTCATAATTATGTTACTTTAATATTTCGATAATATGGATTAGCTCGTGTAAAAATGTAAGAAAAATTTGGTCAAAGAAGGTCATTTAACCTTCGAAGAGTAGAAAAAACGCATACCTTCATTTAATATATATTGAAATGAATCAACAACAAATTAATCATAAAAATGATTGAGCTCTTTTAGTCATAACTTGAGTGACAGTGACTAAAACTATTCAATATTCTAAGTGCAAGTTTTTGATTATCAAAAAATAATTATTATTCACATGATGAATAGGGTTTAACATTATATATATTTTGAGTACTGACTGTGGCATGATGTCTTTGATTTCTTTAAAATAAGATCTTGTTAATTTATTTTTTCGAAATTTATGAAATGCATATTTGAAACTTATTGTTGTCCCCTGACATTTCATTGTAAGATTTGAAATTTGAAAAACGCTTTTCACTTAAAATCAATTAAGGGGTTTTCTCAGAGATGCAGTTATTTAAGCAAACGCCGAAGTCGGTGATAGGCGAAAATTTTGAGCAGCAATATTGAGTCCGAGGGAACATCATGTTAGTGGGTTGGAGTCAGTTTGTTTCACTAGTTTAATATCTTGGTCTGTTACAGTGACCCTGCATTTATGTTGATTTAATTCATTTCAATAGAATAGTATTTTAGTAAGGACATTGATAGGGAACCATTTTAAAATTGTAAGCATGTTTATAACAATATTTCCACTTATTTTTTGAACATATGTTTTAAACGCCTTATTGAAGGTGTAGGTTCCGATCACTAAAATTTTCATCCCCAGGGCTCAACTGGAAGTATTGCATTTTTTAAAGTTAAATGAAAGCCTATATTTTTCTGATTGTAAATCCCTAATTTCACCTCCGAATTCCATGTAGTTTTTAAGATATAGCATAAACTACTTTAAGGTGGAATTACCCCTTCGGTGCATGTATACACTCTAATAAAATTTAAATTTAAAAAGAGTAAAATTTTAATCAATATGGTATTTAAAAGGTGATCACCTCGTTTTTGAGTAATTCTTACTCAACCACGATTGGGTAATAAAATACCAAACACATTGATTTAAAATTGACTCTGTCTTGGTGTAAAATCTAAACCTATCCATAGAGTTAAAAAGGTGATCACCTCATTTTTTAGAGTTAAATTCAAATCCAATAAAAGAGTTAAAAGGTTTTTGGAGTTAAATTTAAACCTTTTAATGAGTTTAAAAAGGTGATCACCTCGTTTTTGGAGTTAAATTTAAACCTCTAAATAGAGTAGAAAAGGTGATCACCTCGTTTTTGGAGTTAAATTTAAACCTCTAAATTGAGTAGAAAAGGTGATCATCTCGTTTTTGGAGTTAAATTTAAACCTCTAAATGGAGTAGAAAGGTGATCACCTCGTTTTTGGAGTTATATAAATTTAAACCCTTTAATGGAGTTAAAAATGGATTGCCATGTTTGTGGAGTTGAATTTACTCCCAATAATGGAGTTAGTGGAGTGGGGATGTTCGGAGTTCGAAGGAAAATTTGCGGAACTTGTTTTCAGTGACAGTACTGTGTACATGTTTAGAAATACCAGGGAGGTATATGTTCTAGAACCACACCAGCGTAGCATATTATCACACGTTCAAGTATAGCAAGAAATTCATGAGTATCATTACGGGACAAAGTATACGGCGCCGTAGCGCCTCATACAAAAATACTTTAAAGAGGTCATTTCATATTCCATGAAACAGACTTAAAAATAAATTCTGTTTCATTTAAATCGGTAATTTAGAACAAAAGCTATGCTTTGTCAAATATTTGGATGTAAAATTTTCTGGTCCAATTTCAGGATTTTGTAAGTTCCCCTTGAATGAAAGTCTATTGAGTATTGATTTTGATATATTCATGTACTAATTCATCATGTGTAAATTTTCTTTTTTCTATGCTGATAAAATTAACACATTTTCTGAAAAAATAAGCCAGATATGATAAATTTTTAAGATGACACATTTTAATCTATTCAGAAAAATGTTTTATGGCCAACAATCATGAATTTGGACCAGTCAAAACTTAATCCAAATATTTCTCAAAACAACACGATTTTTATACACTACCAATTGAAATTAAACGAACGGTCCTAAGTATCTTAAAGTCGAATTCATGGACTATAAAGTGCAGCCTTAACATGCTTCCTTACTGTTAAATCGAAAAAACTACACGAAAAGATTGTATGTTTTCCTTTTCTTGGACATCCAGTTTTCTTTTCCAAATAATTTTCAGAAAGTGGATAAGACACAGGTATTTTAGTAACTCATTTTTCAAATTCACAAGAGATTTTAAATTTAGTCTCACATTTGATCAGAGATTCCTGATCAGTGCCCCGGTCAGTGCATAGTGTTCAAAATACTTTAGAATAATTTAAGTGCGCGAACATCGCCAAATAATCCTTTATCAGCCTTCAAGGTTATTTTGAGGTCAAAATGGTCAAGCCGGGACAGGTTTAATTAATTTCATTCAGGGTCTTCTTTTAATTTCTCAGCAATAACTCCTTAAGTTTAAGAATCTAGTGAATGGGTTAATGACCATAACAACAAACAAACAAGACGTCATAAACACATCACAAATTAAAATCATGTTATGTAAACTATAAAAATGCACATGTATTACCAGTTAAACTATCGGCCCTGTTGTGTAATGAGACAAGATATTACTTCTTCCGCATATTCATGTTTTATTAGTATTCCACAAAGGCCCATGTTGCTTATAACTATAGGTCAGGTGGTAGTACATGACTAGTAACTTAAGCTTAATCTGTACCCTACGGCTGGATCTGCGTCGATATTTGGTTATAAACAATCAAGACTAGCCAAGGTTTAATAGTAATAACTGTTTCTTTAATCGAGAATATTGTGTTTATTACGTGTATCCATATTCATTCTCTTTAAGGATCCTTTCTAAAGTCCCATTTGAAACCAAAGTGCCCTTTTAAGTTCCCTTTAAATTTAACGATTATCCCTATATTTATCCATTGCAATTGTATTATCCTAATTTCGAAGCTTATGTGCGCAAGGGGAAATCAAAGGGACTACATTCAAATTCAATTTCAGGGAGGATCCCGATCTCTTATCGATTCTTGTCTATTTTCAGCATTGATGGTCCTTATGACGTCCGCAAAACAACCATGGCTCTAGTACATGCTAATGGTACGGTCTACTGGCTTCCACCCGCAGTCTACAAAAGTGCCTGCGAAATTGACATTCAACATTTTCCATTTGACGAACAAAGATGTATCCTGAAATTTGGATCTTGGACTTACGATGCAAGCAAAATCGATCTTGAAGCCATAAGTAGTAGAATCGATCGGGAACTGTATTGGCCGAACCAAGAATGGGATATCATGGATACACCAATCCAAAAGAATACAATCAAGTACCCGTGTTGTGACGACACCTATGTTGACTTGACCTTTACCTTTGTACTTCACCGGAAGTCATTGTTTTATATAGTGACCTTTGTTGTCCCATGTGTGTTGATTACTTTCCTAACAATCTTTGTCTTCTATTTACCCACTGAGAGTGGGGAGAAAGTCACGTTGTGTATTTCTATCCTTCTTGCCTTAATTGTGTTCTTGCTGCTTATTGCAGAGACCATACCAACGACGTCTTCTTCCATCCCAATGATTGGTTGTTACCTCTTGTTCACCATGGGGATGGTTAGCATCTCCACAGTTGTGACTGTTGTGATCATCAACATCTTCCATCGTGGGGCTGACACGCACACGATGCCACCATGGGTCAAAACCATCTTTATTGATAGCAATATAGCAAAATACCTCTGGATTGCTAGACCTGCAAATTATCTCAGTTACAATATTACATGTGATGAGGAAGAACACATGAAGAAAGCCAATGATTTGGCAAATTGTAACCAAATTTGCATGACAACTCATTCATGCACAGATTCACCAGCGTTGGACCGATCATGCTTCACTAAAAATACATTTGGTACTAGTGGGAAGGTAAACAATTTGAACTACAGACCTCTCCATCTAGGTGCAAATCAAGAGCCTTCTAGATTGGGGCTGAATCCTTCGCTAGACGAAGGTATGGAATGGAGGGAGAGTGAAACAGGCGAAGAGATTGATCCCGATTGCATGGATGGAGAAAACAAAGGCTTGCCAGCAAGACTTAGAGAAGGTCTTAGCTATATCGAATTTATTGTGGAGAGAACCAAAGACTCAGACAAAGACAAGAGGGTAAGATTTTGCTACATTAAATGTATATATTAACCCTTGTCTACCAATGCAATATCTGTAATTTTGTGTCCGAAGAGGGTTGGTAAAGACCAGTCCGTAATCTTGATTTGACGCCTACAAAGTGGTGATATTTAATATCCCTAATCTACACAAGGAAAATCATTGCCATTGGCCAGGAAGTATGTAATTGTGACGTCACAATGTACAACCGAGAGATTTTTATGAAAATTATATCAAAATTTGTTTCGTTTTGTTTTGCTTATTAAGAAAGTAAAAATTGCTTCTAACTTGTGCATATAATTGGTTAATTTTGAATATTCCAAATGATAATGAGATTGAACGAGCGCACAGAGATGGGAGAGTAAAGAAGACTGGTCCCGGATCATCTTGGTGACGCTGCTTTTCTGTGCGAAGTCACCTGTGCAAGCACCTTCTTACACCTGGTCCCGGATCATCTTGGTGACGCTGCTTTTCTGTGCGAAGTCACCTGTGTAAGCACCTTCTTACACCCGAGGTTTGGCGGCAAAATTGTGTAATTAAAGGTACTTAAAAGCACATGGTTAAATTCTTCAACGCTCTGTGCAGCAAAACAAAACTCTCATACCAGTTGAAAATCACCCTACCCTTTCGGTTAAGGTTAAATTATTGTCTATTTGCAATCACAAGTAAGTAAGAATAAAACAGATGGATTTGGATAATGTACAGGCTATAAAGGCGGCAAATCTGTTCGACAAGATGCAGTTTTTATTGTTTTACCAAAATGGCAGTATCTCTGAGCAGACAGTACTACAGATTACGGGCTGCCGACAATCACTACTGGTTAAGAGGGGACAATTTTACGTTTTTCCAAGTTCATTTTGTACTAGAACTTTTTAGTGCGTCTAGTTAATAAAAGTATACATGTGCAGAAAGAAATTTTTACAAGGAACATGATGGACATGTTGTTTTTTGACCAAAAGTCGCAATAATTTGAGAAAATCACAAAAAACACATTTTTGGCCATTTGGGCTTCGAAACAAGCTAAAAATAACAAATTGAAAAAAATAGCTTCTGATTTGTTTTTACCTTAAAACACCCATTTAGATGTTACTTTGTTCTTCTTTTCAAACGTTTTGAGCATTTTGTTTTAATTTTATGCCAAATAAAGTTTAAAAAATGACAAAAAATGTAAAAAAAGTGAATTTTTGACCTTATTTGGCATGAAAATCCAAAAATTGGTCAAACCCCTCAAAAATAAAATATGCAACATCTGAATGGGTGTTTTAAATTGAAAATCTCATTCAGGAAACATTTTGTATGTTACTTTTAGCTTGTTTGGAAACCTGAATGGCCAAAAACTGTGTTTTTATGATTTTCTCGAAAAATGTGATTTTTGATCAAAAATAAACATCCCCGTAATGTTCCTATAATTCACTATAATCAATTTTTTAAAAAGTCAAGGTACAAAACAAACTTTCCAAAACGTGAAATTGAGTACCGGTAACATATTGCCACCCTTAAGAGCTACCAATCGACACATGAAAACCTGCGCGAGCATAAACTTCCACAAAAAAATCTGAACCTGAAAACCTATCTGTAAAACATGAGTTGGAACAAGTCTTAATGTTCTCACACTTATTTTTTCACAGGTCGAAGAAGATTGGTCATACGTCTCAATGATAATAGATCGTATTTTCTTATATATCTACATGATCACTGTCTTGATTGGTACCATGTCAATCCTTCTATCATCACCGGTACTATGGGAACCAGAAGACTTCCATCCGGTGCAACATGTGGACAAAGCTATTCTCATCACAGAAGCGCCACCAACGATACCACCGGGTCAGAATTAATGTATAGATTGGTGACAATACGGGAGTTTACAAGTACAGCCAACATTATTAGATATTTATCAACATAATAAAATGTTGGTTGGACATTATAAACGTCCGCATTCATCTAGGGAATTATATTCTATGCAAGTTCCTGCTGCATTGTAACACACAGTAAACTGATACATGCATGTTTTGCAAATTTGATGCTATAAAACCAAAAATACAGAAACTCTTCAATACTTTTAGTTGAAATTCAGAAATAGTATTAGGCCTTTATAATTATGTTATCCTGAGTTATGCCTTACCATGGTTAAACAAGATATTTGATTGTGTAAATTGGTTACGTATGGTTACGTAATCTAAAATGGCATTTGAAACCGAATTTGAAATCTAAAATGGCGTTTCCTTTTATCAAAGAACAGATAACCTAACAAATGTTACAATATCTATGTATGGAATTCTATAAAATTAAGCAGAAAGTGACACTATAACTCATTGTATACCTGTAAATCGGTCCTTTCAACAATATTGTGCTGGTGGTGCCACATTGGCGACTGGTGGGTCCAGACTAGAATGGCCCATCCCATGCAAGCATACCTTTCGTCTCGTAATAATTGACAATAATTTGCTCTTATATGATGTTCTTCCTTGAAAATACATTTAATTTTGAAACTCATGATAATTTGGGTAGTCTCAATCTAGGTTTAAAATGTTCAATTAGAATTTCTATATATTTAAATTGCTCGATAAGTTATGTTTGATTTTAAGTAGGCATGCATCATATTTGTTCTATGTATTCTTTCTCGAATCACTGATTCTGTAATAATCAAAAAAGGCAGATAATTCAAGATGGCATCCAAAATGGCAACCAAAAATTGGATTTCATTTTAAAATGATTCATGATTACTAGTATATTGCATTACCTTGTGTCTTGTGTAAATACATGGAGGCCATCTTTGACACTACCTTGGATATCATAATTATTTACTTTTTTCATTTCTTTAACTATTTCATGCTTAACAAAAACAACAACAACTGACAACAAAACAATAAAATTCCTTAAAACAATATACAATAACCAATATCAGACCTGGGTGATCATAATATTTTGTAAACTGACAACAATGACTGATTGACCAGACACAATAAACGACACTTTGTAAATAATGACGACTGAACATGACGCGACCGTAAGAAGTTTGCTATATATACAAAATTGGTCCAAATTCTATCAAAATTTAATGCCCTACCAAAGCAGACAATAATTCCCACCGGTTAGTTTGCTGACACTAACAGTTTAGAGTACCAGACCTCATTTGTATGACTATTTCAATGACTCACACCGAAAAGGGGGGCTTTGAAGATTATATCAATTTTTGATTTTTTCATTTCATCTGTTGCAGCATTTTTTAGCTTTAAAATGACACCTTACTTGTTGAAATTGATTGAGGCGATCAAATTTTACAACAGAAAATTTGCTGAAAATTGTTATTATTTTCTATATTTTTTGCTGCCTATTTTTACCTGTATCTTGAAAAGTGTTTTGTCGCAAAGTCCCCCTTTCGATGTGAGTCATCACATATGTGGTTATTTTCTTAAATGTTTTCAAACGATGACACACTTGTCGCCCAAATTATGTGACGTTTCAGCATGGAATTTCCGTAATTGGCACCTTTCTAGCAGATGATGGCTCACATGCAATTTTATTACTAATGAAATTTCCCGCTTTATCAAGTGTAGATATTAAACGAGAACAGTTATTTAGAATGACATTTGTTTCTTTTTTTAAAAACCATTCACTTTACAACAAAAGTGCAGGATACCATTGGTGTTACTGGTCCAAAAGTAATCATTTGATGAAAACATCTTTTGGAATTCGATACCATGACTGGACCCAACTTTTAAGACATTACTTTTACCTGTAATGATCATGTAGTTATGATAATTTTATCCAAATGTATATATGCTCTTCAAACGATGCTACTTTTAAAAAACATTGACCAACTCTTGGTAGCTGTTTTAGACTTGTTGTTCAGGAATGACAGTAAACTCAATGCAATATTGAATTTAAGGTAATTCAATGGTTACAAGGTATGTTCATAACGACTCACAACCATTTTGAAGGACTTGCTGAACATGCCGAAGGAAACATAAACACTTTACTAAAATGACTTACTTACAGAAACATAAACACTTCGTCTGATTGTATCTATTGACAGATCTTGTTACCACTGAGTGACTTTGACTTGACTGCAATCTCAAGCGAGAATTGTGCGAGTGACTCGGTATTATATTGATTGTAATTCTTTCTCTGACTGACAACATCCATATTTTGACAGCTAATCGACTCTTTACTGCACGTATAAAAGACACTGTCTGTATATAATTTTCTTGACATTACTGACTGAAAGTAACAACAGAAACTAAGCATTTTGATACAATATTGACTAACACAAAAACTTCATTTTTGTTAAATCCTTCAGTAGCATTATGGCGTCACACCACAATAGGGCTTCCCATTGACTTAC
>JXSR01S046573.1:0-10353 GCA_000969725.1 Ophiothrix spiculata
ACATGTAGTGATGATGATCATTTTTTAAATCGTTATATAATGCCGATAGATAGCTTTACTTATTCTCAACGCTGCACTTTGCTAGATGTCTATTGGGACCTCCATAAGCTTATTGTCAGAGCCAGAGTATGTCATAATGATCCTAAACTTAACTTCAACTTCAACTTTATTATTAAACACGCTGAGGATTAAGAAAATTGCAAGTAAAATGATAATGAGTTTTATCTGACAGACTATATGTTAAATGTCTGTTTAGGTAATCTTGCAAATTTATTTTTTTAAGGACAAGCAAAACTCCTTGTTTCATTTAGAATAGTTTTAAGCTAAAAATCATACATATTTGTAAATCGTCAAATTTTGATTTCCTTTAAGATTTGAAGGAGTACTTGACATACTGGTACACAGTATTGACTGATTTACAGAGTTGACTTTGGCAAAGTCTCTTCAGGATATTCTCGATTTACATAATATGATGCCTTTGGGAGGCTGTGTTTAAGTCTAGTTATATGGAGAGGTACTTAAGAGGGTGAAGAAAAACATTTTGAGTTAAAGTGATTGCTGTTACCAATGCAAATGCCATTTTGTGTGTATTTATACTGACATTTGAAAAATAGACAATTGAATTTTTTTTGAAATCGGTTTATTTGGATTGGTATATTGAGGATGTCTTATTGGAACGTGCTTCAAGTCAAAATTTAAAGGGAAAAGCCATGATTTCATTCCAGATTCAATCATTTATTCTGTTTGATGAAATCTTTTCTTATATAAATTTGATAATTTGATACATATTAGATTAGTGAAAACTTTATTTTACATTTAATTTCAGGATACAGAGTATAAATTATTACATGTTTTTTGGATGAGAAATTATGAATTCAAATTTATTTTTAAGACAAGCAAAGTTCATTTCTTTTCATTTATACTAGAACACTACATATACAATTACAGAAGAAAATGTGAATTATTGTGCTTTTAACAGATGTTGGGTAACATATTTACAAATATTTCATAATAGTTGTACGAAATTCTATAATCCAGATTTCTTTTAATACAATGTTTTGTTTTGTAACGTACGTTTGTGACATTTTGGTGTAACTTTTTGGTAACGTTTGTGACATTTTTGAATTAAAATATGCGCTCATTCATGTACGGATATAAAAACTACAATTTCTGATTGGCAAATCCTTTTCACGTACCAAGTAACAAAGATATGACTGAAAAACCGCCTTTTGTGGTCAAATAAAAAGGCTGATTTTTGCATTAAGTCAAAAAAAGTTTCATATTTACTGGAATGAGCCATGAAATTGTGTCTACTTAGAGCACTTGACATACTATGACATTGCATACAATTACAGAAGATGTGAATTGACTTAATATTTACCGATTTGCAGAGTTGACTTCAGCAAAGTCTGTTCAGGATATTCTCTATTTACATAGTAAGATGTGCCTTTGGGAGCCTGTGTTTAAGTCTAATCTGAGAGGTTCTTCAGAGGGTGAAGAAAAACATTTTGAGCTGATGATTGCTGTTACCAATGCAAATGCTATTTGATGTGCATGTATGCTGACATTTGAAATCTGCATATTGAGTGTATCCTGTTGTTGGAGCAAAATGGAGTCATAGTGAACATGACTTAAAGGAACTAACCATGATTTGGTTACATATTCAATGTTATTCCAAGTCTTACAGCTACGGTTCTTTTTCAGCAACGAGATGTGGTGTTCACTGTGATATTTGTGAAACTTACAGATACCAAACTATCACAATTATTGAACTACATAAAGGCTAGGCCTAGGAGTGTACGGTTAATTGCATAACCATTTAAATGAATGAAAAAACATTTGTTTAACCATGTACGACTTTTGAAATTTGCAGCTGTAATAAACTATGTTTCCTGGCGAATTGTATACAATTTATGACTTACAAAAATAACAGGCAATCAAAATATTGTCTTCAAATCAACGCAACTTTGTTTCTCTGGCGAATAATTTACTGCCCCATGCAATGTAAACAAATAGGGGCATAACCAGCTTTGACAGTCCGGGGGGGCAAGACTCAAGAGGCTTCCCCGATTTTTGTATATGCTTGAAAAGATTTAAAACGCGCACGTAGCGCGCGAGCAAACATTTGTGGACAAATTTGTTTATTTTAGCTAAAAAACGCCTATTTTTGGATGAAATAATGGTTTCTTTCTCTTTTCTTTTCTCCTTTCCCTTTTTTCTTCCTTCCTTTTCTTTCTTTTTCTCTTTTCCTTTCCCCTCTTCTTTCCCCTTTCTCTTCTTCCCTCTTACCTTTTTCTCTTCTTCCTCTTACCTTTTCCTCTTCTTCCTTCTCCCCTTCCCATTTTTTTGCTCTTCTTCCCGATTTTTTTGCGTCCGGGGGGGCAAGTTGCCCCCCCATTGGTTACGCCCCTGTAAACAACGTGACACTTACATACAGGGCCGTGCCATTGAATATAGTCATCCAAATTATAGTCCACTGGATATCCCGTCTTTACGTTGCGGCACCAGTTCCCGGAGCAGAAAATGACACAATGTTAATAAAAAAAAATAAAAAAATGTAAGACGATTAATTAAACATTCTGGATTAAATTTGGGGAATGTTTCTTTCAAACAACCTCATGGATTTATGTGATTTGTCTCTGAAAGAAATCACATTGCATGGATTGTTCTCATAATCTTGATTTAGGCCTCTTGCATAAAAAGGCGAGTCCTGTTTAACTGTGACATGTCAACTGACCTTTATTTATATGAATTCTTGACAACATGACATGTCAAGCTCATCCCTCACGTCAGGCACTTGTGCAACTGGTGCATAGTACCAGAGCAAAAATCTTCTGTCAAGATGGCATTAACAAATCTAAGATATATACATATACATTTTGTAGCTTAAACATCCCATACGGTCTTCGTATGAGTGTGTAGTTATTAGTGAAGTTGATAAACTTCCTGTCTCCTATTTGTTGAGCATTAACTGCTGCAGAATACAAATTAAACGGACGAGACATCTGTAGATACATATGTATTTATATATAATACCTCTATGTTATGAGTAGAAAGTCTAACAGCCTAGCAATTAGTGTAAATGTCTTTGTGTTTGTTTGTTTGTTTGTTTATTGATGTTGCTTGATAAAAATGACAGGATGGACCTTAGTGGTGGGATTTTAGTCAACATTCTTTAATGGTTTTTTTTCTTCTAAAGTTCAAGTCACACATTTGAGAAAAATGATCTTTACTTATAGGATAGTTCAAATTGTATCGAAATAAACATGAGTTCTAAAGGCTATTCAAACTATTTTTTTGTAAATATTTTTGTAATTTTTCCCCAAAATGATGTTTTTGCAGAAAAAGAATGAACAATATCACTAATTTCAGCAGTAACTGCACTTCTCGAAATGTATACTTATATGTCGTTCTGATTATCAGTTACAGAATTGCATACAGTGTTCCTGGTATGACTGGGTTGATACCAGGTTTGATCCATATATCAGAAGTAATGCAGTATTGAAATTACTCAACTAAATTGTTTTCCTGTTCCTCAATGAATTATCTTCTTACTCCTTGAAAATGCCTCTGGGTTTTACTGTTATTCCCCTCTCAATCACAAATGTGGATCTTAAATGACTTGAAATTGCTTCTTATATGTATTAATGAAATTTAACATGTACATGCATCAAAACCGTGTCTTATTTTGACCTACATTCCGGTATTCATAAGAGACATGCTGGGATGATAATCATTTTTTCAATCATTATATGATGCTAATAGATAGCTATACTTATTCTCAACGCTGCACTTTGCTAGATATCTATTGGGACCTCCATAAGCTTATTGTCAGAGCCAGAGTATTTCATAATGATCCTAAACGCACTGAGGATTGAGAAAATTGCAAGTAAGATGATAAGGAGTTGTAGCTGAGTTACTGTTAGACCATATGTTAAATGTCTGTTCAGCTTATCTTGCAAATTTATTTTTAAGGACAAGCAAAGCTCCTCTTTTT
Organism: Ophiothrix spiculata; assembly: GCA_000969725.1. Taxonomy (NCBI): domain Eukaryota; kingdom Metazoa; phylum Echinodermata; class Ophiuroidea; order Amphilepidida; family Ophiotrichidae; genus Ophiothrix; species Ophiothrix spiculata. Next base: position 3,998 of record JXSR01S046573.1, read on the forward strand.
CATTTAGAACAGTGTTAAGCAGTGGCGTGTCCAGGATTTTACCATGCGGGGGGCTTAAGGGGCTTGGTGATTTTTGCGGGGGCTCCGTGTCAAAACTTGTAAAAAATAAGCTGATTCTACATGATTTTTGCAACTCTGCGGGTGCTTCAGCCCCCAAAGCCACCCCCTGGACACGCCACTGTTAAGCTAAAAAACATCTTACATTGTCAAATTTTGATTTCTTTCTTAGATTTGAGGGAGTTCTTGACATATTGGTACACTGCATATTATGCAATTACAGAAGAAGATTCATATAGTATTAACTGATTTGCAGAGTTGACTTTGGCACTGCCTATTTAGAATATTCTCTATTTACATAATAAGGTGCTTTTGGGAGGCTGTGTTTAAGTCTAGTCTGAAAGGTACTTGAGAAAAACATTTGATCTTAGAAGTGATTGCTGTTACCAATGCAAATGCCATTTAGTGTGTATTTATGCTGACATTTGGAAAATAGACAATTCAATTTGCTGAAATAGGTTTGGACTGGTATATCGAGAATGTCTTTGTGGAATATAGTTCAAGACAAAATGGAGCCATAGCAAAACATTTAAAGGATGAGCCATGATTTCTTACTACATATCTTATTTCAACATAAATTAACTGATTTTGTTAAAGTTGATACACTCCTAAAAAGAAGTTTGGAATCTTTTTTCAGCTACCTGTATCTCATATAGGCCTAGTAAATCTTATTCATTTATTTGATGAATGTTTTGTTAAACTAGCAACCTCTACTTTAAAATGACACCAACTTTGTAATGAGAGCTTGCTTTAAGGCTGAGTAATTCCACTTTCTTAACAGGTGGGTCACAAACAGCGCATGACAAAATTGAGAAGTATTTGTGTCAATCCTATTGATTATAATGCTAAGGGATAAACGTGAATGAATTTAAGTTGGCTTCTGGATAACAGTTTGTTTTCCAATAAAAAAAAGGTGAGGATAGGATTATAAGCTTAAAGATGTTTTTAATTAATCCATCTTGCTTGTCACTTCCTCTAAAATGACCATATGTTGCTCAATCCAGCTTCATCATGGTGCGATTATTAAATCTGACTAAAACTCATGCTAAAGGCAAACTTGTCATTCCAAGAAAATTATAGAGCAATGGATCTTTTTTAATTAACCTTTTTTACAAAAATATAATAAAAACAGGTGCAAAAAAGGAAAAGCGGGTCACCAGTTTGGACTAATAAGTCAGCCAAAGTCAGCCAGGATGTCAAAAAGAATAATAAAACATCAAAACTAAAATACATGAAAAAGACAGCAAGGATTAAGAGCAAACAATTGACCAAGATGAGCTGCCCTGGAAGCTAAGATATTTTGATGGAGGGACATTTCCCAAAACAGCTCCATATCTGTATACAGTTAAATAAGAGAATCACCCAAACTGTATACCGACCTTTAGCATTCTTTAGGTATTCTTGACCAAAATGACATGTCAAGCTCATCCCTCACGTCAGACACTTGTGCAACTGGTGCATATTTACAGAGCAAAAATTTTCTTCTGTCGAGATGGCATGATACATATACATTTTGTAGCGTAAACATCCCATACGGTCTTCGTACGTATGAGTGTGTAGTTATTAGTAAAGTTGACAAACTTCCTGTCTTCTATTTGTTGAGCACTACTGCAGAATACAAATTAAACAGACGAGACGTCTGTAGGTACATAATTATATTTTAGACACTTACACTGCCGCTCTAAAGTATTTCCGCACAAAACATTTATTCAACCATTTATCCTATTTTCATCATTTTTTGACAGAGTCTATATTGTATAATTATCAAAGTAACTATTCCGGAATTGCATTCATTGCATTTGAAAATATGGCATGTAATGCATACTACTAACTTTCGTCTGAACATTAAAAAAAATGAGTTTATATACATTTCTGCACATTTGTTTTAAAACTTACAACCTAAAAATATTCTATCCTGTTATCAGGTAATAATAAGGTTATGAAAAATTGATTAGTTACATAGTAATGAGATTTGTACTTGTGGTGTATTTGTATATGGTCCATGAAATAGGCTATTTTTATAGCAATGGAAGATCAAATATTAAAAGGAACATCGATTTATTCAGATTGAATAGATAAGTTATCTATACTAGTATGAATCTTAGATGATTCTAGGTCGTTTGATATTTAAAAAAAACAAAAAAACAAGGTTTTGAACGTTTTTAATTGTGCGGAAATACTTTAGAGCTCGAGTGTACGCATATAAACAGAAAGTCACAAGGGTAGCATTTGCATATAACAGCCTTTTAAGTTTAAATGTGTTTTTTTATGTTTGTTGTTGTCAATTAAGAATTGTAATCTAGTCTTAGGAGCCTGCAGACTTATACTGTATAGCGGGAAATTTTTGCGGTTAATCAGCCAACCGCGAGTTTTAAACCCCGCGAAAATAATGTTTTAACATTGACCTCAATAAATATAAACTTGAAAACGCGAATTTAAAAGCCACTGAAGTAGCCAGAACTGGCTAAATCGCGAAAAATTAATCCCTCGAAAATATTCCGCTACTAGTAGTCAGTTTTTGCAAAGGTATCATAGTGAAAAACTGGACCCTGGGCATCCACCTCTTATTAATCTGGCAATACCAATGAAAACTATTGCAGATTTTATTTCACAAATTGTGTTATGGCAGTATGATTCTTGAAATAGAATATTTTTCTAATGGCAATTATATAACGAATGTAACCATAGTACTTGTTTGGCGCAAGAACATAGTTGTTTGAGTACATTAGAAGGGTAATATAGGATTGCTACGAGATACAGACTTAGCCTTGTCCAGGGTACAGGACATTGCTTGGTCAAGTCACATGTCCTTTTATTTAGTCGTCTAAATATAAAACTTAAACCAGGTACGAGTGTAAAATGCTGAAGGACTTAGAGTAGGTTAGAATTGAACTTTTTAGCAAGAATCTGACTTTTAACCTATTTTGGCAATATTTCTAGAATCAAAGTCACAAATTTGAGAAAAATTGTATTTTCTTATAGCATCTATTCAAATTGTATCGAAACAAACATGAGTTCTGAAGGCTATTCAAACATTTTTTTTAAATAGTTTTGTAATTTTTTCCAAAAATGATACTTTACTGCTGAAAAAGAATGAACAATATCACAAAGTTCAGCGTGTTAATGCATTTCTAGAAATGTACACTTTTGTGTCATTTTGTTCATTAGTCACAGAATTACAAACAGTATTCTTAGTATGACCAGGGTTGATCATGTATCAGCATTAATGCAGTATTAAAATTACTCATGTTCTCACTGTTCCTCTCTGGCTTATCTTCTTACTCCTTGACAATATTGAAAAATGCCTCTTGATTTTATTGATCCCCTCTGAATCAAAAATGTGGATCTTTTTAAAATGATTTGAAATTGCTTCTTATATGTTTTAATGAAATTAAATGTGTACATGCATCAAAACCTTGTTTCATTTTGACCTATATTCCGGTATTCATAAGACATGTAGTGATGATTATCATTTTTTCAATCGTTATATAATGCCGATAGATAGCTCCACTTATTCTCAACGCTGCACTTTGCTTGATGTCTATAGGGACCTCCTTAAAGCTTATTGTCAGAGTATCTCATAATGATCCTAAACACACTGAGATTAAGAAAATTGCAAGTAAAATAATGGTGAGTTATTGGTGAGTTATCAGTGAAGCTCAGTGAGTTATAATAGACCATATGGGGTTCATGAATGTCCCTTATATTTGATACAGGCTCTTCATATTTTTCATATATTTTGTGTTCATCATAACAACTTGACATTTATCTAGATAATAAACCTGTACATGGTAAGATCTTGTGTTCAACAGCTTAGCGTTACATGTTTTATATAAGAAATGTTAATATCTCCGAAACCTTTCCGATCAATAGATCAATCAGTCAAATTTTTATGGCACTTAAGGGTACAGTCAACCCGTCATTTTCCGAAATATTTTATGCTTTGTAAGGCAGCAACTAATTGCTAAATCCATTTAAAGGAGTAAATTTCTAGATGTGGATTTACATGTAGAAAATGATGGTTAGGTCAGGTTTTGTCCAAATTAAACTATTATAAAAACACTTGAACTTGTTTTATTTTTTTGCTTCTAGAAGCACATGTGTAGGAATGCATTTTTCAATTTTTTGATTTACTTTTTGAAATATTGCCAAAAATAGGCCCAAAATGATTTTTTTTTGTCATTTGACTAGCTACTTAATCAGCTGTATAACTTACCTCCATTAGGCCACAAACATATCAAACACATATTCTACATTGATAAAAAAGGTTTAAGGTTCTGGACAGTTTTAAGTTGAATTTGTAATTTGTGTTGTTCTGCTTGTACAGTTCTGCTTGTTCTGTGACAGCAGGTCTTATTTGATTAATCTTTTCACTCAGATTTTGCTGGTTCTCTTGTCAGATTTCAATATACATTACAAAAGAGCTTGTAAAGGAGCTGCAACAGATCAGGAATGGATTGTCAGACCCTTATAGCAGCACAATGAAAAGTGACAACTTGTAAAACACTATTCTTCTGCTTCTGCTTAGATACTTCGCAAAACTCCAATTGGAGTCAAATGCGAAGCGCTCTGGTCCTAGAGAGAAATGATATACTTTTGAAGGTATAGTCAACATGACCGGGAAAGTTTTCCCTACTCTTCTCGAATAGCCTATGACGTTCTTTTACATCCGACAGTGTGTCAGGAACACTTCAGATGGGACAAACGGCTTTATGTGCCTTCCGAAGCACGAAGCAAGTAGAGTAAAGTTTCTTGCTTAAGGAAACAAGGAAACGTGCCAGGACCAGGGCTCGACCCCATGACAGATGTAGTTCATGCGATTACTACGAGTCCAACGCTCTAACCGCTCAGTCACACTCCCCTCACTGCAACAGGTCTCAATTTGCACTAGCTTCAAAATGAATTTGTGCTATTTTTAGCGGGGTTACATTGCCTTTCAGTCTAATGATACCCTGGAAGGTAACTGGGTAAATCCCCCTGTGCCAAAATTTTGAGACCTGGACAGGTCTCAAGACTTGCAATATAGGGTATCAAAATCAACCTGTTGCTCTGCAAGTCTCACATGGAGTATCAAATTTGGCTTTTCAGTCTCTGAGTCTCTGATCAGGTTGCTCAGGCCTGATACAAACTAGATTGCATATAGGACTACAGAGAGCACAGTTATATGCAACAGGTTATAATGCTTTGGCAAATTGTAGTAGCAAAACTTAAATATTCAGTGTTGAGTAATTCACAAGGCTTTCAATACGGTTTGGTTTGCGCTCAAAGGTAGGTCTGGTTGACTAGAATTAATTCAATTTTTGTCTATCTAACCAATCCCAGATGAATGAGAATCTACAGGGGTTTTTTTTTTTTTTGCTTTTCAATACGCATTATAAGTTCAGTCGTCAAAATGGTCCAGTTTATGTGACAAAATTTATTTAACTACATTTGTAACAAAACATTACCAAAAGTTGTAGCAAAACATTGCCAAAACTTTAAAGTTATAAACAGTACCCAAAGCTTTTACATTATCATGCTTTGAGCTGTCCGATACATGATAATATCGGACGGTACGCATGATAATGACAATTTTGGATGATTTACGCCCAATATTTATTGGTCTCGCTATAAGTTTTAAAATATTGCGTCTCGCCCAATATTTTTGCAACTCATAGCACGACCAATAAATATGGGCTCAATCTATCCAATATTGTATCAGTATAATCCTGACAATGACATATAACAAAAGTGTATTTATAATTTAGCACTTGGACATTCATTTGGACACAATGTTTCAGAAAACAAACACAATGAGGACTGCTCCGGCGAAATAAGCAGAGAGTCGTGAATTTCAAAATCGAGATGATTACTTATTAATTCTCTATAATCTCAGCTTTGGAATGATAAATGATATGTAAGACTTTCTTTCTTCATTTTCCATTAAAAAAATTAAAGATACTGGTGTGACCACATGAAGTTTTGTTCTAGACATACATGATAATGTTCAGCGACAACAATCTTTTATTTCAATGCATAAATGGTCACGAGAAAAATAGATTGAATATGTTTGTTTTTTTTGATTTTTTTTTTAATATCAAAATTAAACTGATAATCATTAGGCCAAGTAAAATAGATTATGTGTTTTACGTCCAGACTTTTTTAACAATTTGGTGAGGGAGGTCCTATTTATTATTTATTTCTATGTAAAATCTATATGTAATGGCTCACCCCGAAAGGGGGGACTTTGCAGATAATATCAATTTTGATTTTATCATTTCATCTGTTACAGCATTTTCTAAGCTTTAAAATGACACCTT
>JXSR01S046580.1:63966-74701 GCA_000969725.1 Ophiothrix spiculata
TATGCACGTGCAATAGTACAAAATATATCATTCGGTCAAATTTGGACTTATCCATTTCACTCGGCTGCGCCTCGTGAAATAGAAAAGTCAAAATTTGACCTCATGATATATTTTGTACTATTGCACTCTCAGGCATCCAATATTTGTATAGTATATAGCATTACATCTCTAAAAAGTACCGACACATGGAGGAAAAGGGGACTAGGTTTTAAACTAGCAGTATAAGGGCAAAGGTATATACAGGATTTCCAGCATTCCAAGAAAACAAAATTCCCTAATTTCCCCCTGATTTTTCCCTGATGAAGTCTCACAATTCCATGATAATTACTTCAATTCATTAGGTCTCTGTTATGGTCTCAGATGTCAAAAGTCTCGGTAATGGAAGGCCTGGTCTTGTCTCCGATGTCAGTTTATTATACAACAAAATACAAGAATCTGACTAACTGCTTTTGATTTTGGGGGAAATCAATATTCCCTGACTTTTCCTTAATTTAAGGCATTTTTATTAAATTCCCTGAATTTTCCCTGACTGGAAAAAGTTCAGTAATTATCCCTGATGGGCTGGGAACCCTGGTTTATTATTATAATAATGGTGCCTAAACACAGACAAGAGGCAAACAAAGGAATCAAGGACATTGCATGAAAGCATTATACAAATGGGGATGCCTACGGGGATCCCATATGCTTATTGGATCATTTTTGACTCATTTGCTTCTGGAACAGAGATATAACACATGTACAATGAACAATCAAATTTCCTGAAATGCATGAAAATGCTATTCAAACTGAGCAGCGTTCTCTTCTTTTGTATTTGGTTTAATTTCCTGAAAATATAAATATCTTGTGTAAATTTCCTGAATTCAGGAAATTTCCTGAAAAGTCAGCCCTGCCGGAAGAGTATATTTTTCTTGCCAACCTTCTCTCCTACTCAAGTTTTAGCACACAGAGAGTATCCTGGAATTACAAATACAAAAAAAAAATTTCTTTAATCCTATTATTTCCATCTTTTTTTTTTTAACTCACTGTTTTTTCACCCATCTGACTGCTTGTAAGTTCACTGTGCATGTACTGAAATACTTTCAACTGCATGGCTTGCTGGGCTAATTTCTGAATCAGAGCTGCATTCTGGTCTGGTCTGGAGAGGCTGTGAAATACGACATAGGCCAGGAGTACTGGCCCATGAGCTGGTAGGTTGCCTAGACTGGAAAGAACACCTTGGAATTCCTGGTGATAATATCAAATACAATAAAATAAACCTTTCAATTCAAATAAAGGAACAAATAACATAAAGGGGAGTGGGTTAGCGCAGTGGTAGTTCCTCCCTTTGCACCAATGTGGTCCCGGGTTTGATTCCCTGGCCCGGCACTTTATGTGCATTTGGTTTTCAGTCCATGCTTGCTTCCGCATGTTTTCCTCCAGGTACTCTGGTCTTCCTCCGGCATTCAAAAACTTAATTTAAAAACATCTTGGAGCCCAGTTGAAGATAAGCTTCCTTCCTGCACTAAAACTGAATATTAAAGAAAGATCTAGGACCCCATTGGAAATGGGGCTTTCTTGGGTTCTCCTTGGCTATCAGCCTAAAGAATTCTTTCTTTTTTTAAGCTTACTTGGTATACCAAGTACCAAGTTGGGTTTCTTTGGCGAAAGCCTAAACAAGATGATTTGATAACAGTGTGTTATTTATGGTAGGTTTGAGTACAAAGCCAAGAATTGTGTTATATTCCTACATATTCAGCTTTACATCAAAACTGCACCAATAATAATCTTGGAATATGTGTTGCTTATACGTATCACAGGTAGCCATGGACAGAACATTTCCAACTGCTCATGGGAAAAAGCTGGTGATGTCGTTAGGGATGAGCGTAACAATATGTATATAATGCTATTTTTATAATTTTAGTCATGGGCTGTATTTGGATCAGTAATCTGGGTAATATGCCAAATAAAGAAGTCGGTAAGTATAAAATGTGTATGGAAAAGAACATTCTGGAGATCATCAAAGTTTGAGTAGATCACTTAAAGTAAGATATGTATATATCCCAATCATGACAGGCATTAATAAACATAAATATCCACATACCCAGCGAACCAAGTAGGTAGGTAGCTAGTCACCACATAGTTACCACACCGTGACTAATATATGGAAAATTGCTGTGCAAAATTGAAAACCTACCTTTGCTACTTTAGGATCAGTCAACTTATTGGCTTGCAAGCTGAAAAGGGGAGAAATGAGAATGGATAAGTGTAAGCTATTTACAATATGCTAGGGGCAAATGATCATGTGTTTAGCTCAAACTTGTTTATAATTAAAACTTATCAACTGAATTATTGACATACTACATTGCAAGATTATATTTATGATGGATTAATAACTAACAATGTCGCCCTGACCGCAGAACTTATATCATCTGCTTAAGATCTAATGGTTGCATTCTAAGAATCAGCGGCTAGGGTCGGACTAATGCTCAATGCAAAGAAGACCGAATGCCTGATCCTTAATGAAACATCTGATCATCCTCCTGTCTGCCCTATGAATGGAACTGCCATCAAGGAAGTAGACGACTTTCAAGTACCTTGGGTCATATGTACTTGATAGCAAAAAAGACTTCGTGACAAGAAATGGACAAGCATGGATCACCTGTAATAAGCTTGATGTCATTTGGAAGTCTAATATTACCAGGGCAACCAAGATTGAATTCGTCAGATCCTGTGTTGAAAGCATCTTACTGTACGGTGCAGAAACATGGACTTTGAGGAAAGAGCTTCAAGACCACTTAGATGGCACCTACACCAGACTACTAATGCGTGTCCAAAATATGTCCTGGAAACAACATCCAACTAAGCATCAAGATTTATGGTGATATACCTCCCATCTCTACAACAGTGGCACAGAGGAGAGCCCAGTTTGCTGGTCAATGCTTTAAAGCCAAGGACCAAATCATATCGGACCTTCTTCTTTGGAGACTCCCATGTCCAAACAGAGGCTGTAGACCATTAACGTACCCTGATAACATATGTAGAGATACTGGCTTGAACTTCAATGAGCTAGGAAGTGCTATGTGTAATAAAGATAGTTGGCGAAGATGTGTGTCATGTATCTCGACGGAAGTCGAAGGATGATGATGAATAACTAACTGCACTTTCCATTTAGCAAGGCAAGATCCCAACAGCGATCCAAAAAGTTTTAATGAAGTAATAGTAAAAGCCTTTGGTCTCCATGCAACAACAAGTTCAATTGTATCAAAATTCTATTCGATTATGTATTACAAATTCACCCAAATAGGTGTTAAGGACCAACATCGTCTGATTAAACCATTTCATCATAAATAAATTAAAGATCATCAATATATCTATGAATGAGTATTGCATTTTTATGCATTCACAATTATTATTACAACAAAATGGCTCCAAATGATAGCAGCATACAGTAGCCCATTGTGTAGCTCCTTATTCTGTGCGTATGAAACATATGTGACTTACTCTGTCGAAACCCGGACAAAGTTGCACAAATCCCTTTTTCAAATTTTACCAAATTTAAAATGGCAAAATTATAAGCTTTCCAATGATATATCACACTCTAAGATCGCTCAATGTTTTGTATGTCAAAAAGTGATATTTAGGTTGAAAATTCCTTTATTTTCTATTGATTTGTGACAAGTTTATTGGGCTATATCTCCTTAAGTGTTCTGGCGACTTTGACCGGGTTATGTGGGAGCAAGTCACATATTGAAAGTCAGATAAACAACTGACTGAACAAAGAACAGGTTGGTTTTCATTCTGTGGAAATATGTCAAGACGTAAATCACATTCCAGTTTCGATAAACTATTACATTACCTACCACTTGTGTCAATGTATTGTGTCCTTGTACAAGGCAGCATCATCATCCTTCGACTTCCGTCGAGATCCATAACACACATCTTTGCCAACTATCTTTATTACACATTGCACTTTCAAGCTCATTGAAGTTCAAGCTAGTATCTCTACATCTGGTATCAGGGAACGTTAAAGGTCTACAGCCTCTGTTTTGACATGGCAGTCTCCAAAGAAGGAGGTCCGATATGATTTGGTCCTTGGCTCGAAAGCAGCGACCAGCAAATTGGGCTCTCCTCTGTGCCACGGTTGTAGAGATGGGGGAGGGGGGGGGGGTTATATCACCATAAATCTGATGCTTTGGTGGATATTGTTTCCAGGACATATTTTGGACACGCATTAGTAGCCTGGTGCCATCTAAGCGGTCTTGAACCTCTTTCTTCATAGTCCATGTTTCTGCTCCGTACAATAGATGCTTTCAACACAGGCCCAGAATAATTCAATCTTGGTTGCCCTGGTAATATCAGACTTCCATATGACATCAAGCTTGTTACAGGTGATCCATGCTTGTCCCTTTCTTATCAAGAAGTCCTTTTTGCTATCAAGTACGTATGACCCAAGGTATTTGAAGTCATCAACTTCTTTGATGGCAGTTCCATTTATTGAGAGGATAGGAGGATGATCTGATGTTTCATTGAGGATCAGGCATTCGATCTTCTTTGCATTGAGCATTACTCCGACCCTAGCCGCTGATTCTTCGAATGCAACCAGTAGATCTTGAGCAGATGATATAAGTTCTGCGGTCAGGGCAACATGGTCTGCATAGTCTAGGTCTTTATCCTCATTACTTGTAGGGATGGTTGGGTGGATGTTTGTATGGGTGTTTCAATGTTGCAAAATTAGCGCTGATTAAGCTGCAGTCTATAAATTGCATTACATTTGTTCAAGTGTATCTATGTACGTTAAATTTTAGCAAAAAATAATTTGACCTGCAGGTCACAATTAGAGTTTGAAATAAACTGTAATTATTATTATCATTACCATTCATCATGTTCTTCACCTAGTAAGGGATACATATCCATGGACTCAATTAATAACATGGTGTTCAGAAACCTGCATTAAAATACAAAATCACAACATGTTATTTTGAAAAATGATAGTATAGAATAAAAATATGATCTGTTTTGTGGGATAATGTTGAAATTCTAGGTCAAAGGTGATCTCATAACCCCATCTATGCCTTTAGATCACCAAAGGCTTTTAAGTTTTAACTATGATCTATGAAAACAAAGCAGTCAATATTTGTTTTATATACCTATTTACAATATAAATATCTGAAAAAATCAAACTCTAAGCAACAATAGTTAATAAAGTATGCAAGTGAAATTTTGAAACAATTGCCTGCAGTATTTGGGCACACTTTTCTCAAGGGATATAATTTGGACTGCTGTATATAGTTCAGATCACATATGTGCTTTCTACCAATTTGAATAAGGATTAACTTATAAAGATCAGGTTTGCCAACATTGGTAAAGGTGACAAATGGAAATAGTATCTATGAGGCTTAGAATCTTTGGTCCGTAGGACCAGTAAATTAATTTAAATTTGTGAATAAATATTCAATTTTTCAACACATAAACACTTGATTTTGTAGATATCTATATCATTATCAATTGTTCAGATGTTTGAATTCATTTACAATCGTTAATATTAAATACACCCAAACCTACCCTATTCTATTGGTTAGTTTGTGTGCCATGTCCTCTGCATCTAATAAATGCCGGTATGGTTGCCGCGTGCCAAATCCTTGTTGCTGAAATAAGATAGATATAAATTTATAAAAGCATTTTCAGTAAGGTTTCTGAGTCTCGATTATCAGTAATTCATCAAGTCATATCGGTTGTATTACTAAACTGTTTTGTCAAATTTAGTTTTAGTATTGTATTATTTATGGAAACATGAGGGGACATAGCAGTCAAATTTCTAAGTTTCAATTATGAGATTCAGGGAGACTTTTCAAGTCTTTCCAAGTTATTCTCATATAAATACTTATGTTTTGTTTTATTTTGATGATACAGCAGCACATCAAATATATATATCACTTGCATTGTTATTTTGGTCGCAAGATTGAATTTAATGTTGGTCATGACGACCTTTGTAAATTATGCAATGAGTCCTACTGCTGCTACACACAACAAAATAACACGTACTTACTTTTAAGGGTGGGAGTTTCGGGAATTATTGCTCCCTAGACTCGAGTTGGTTTTTCAGGCGGGACTCGGGATTCCCGAAAATAATCCCGAAATATGAGAGTGCCGTTCATGTACGCAAAATCTGTGTTTCATTGCATGTACTATGTCATGTGTGTTAGACTGTCGAATATGGCAACTTGTAATGCTGTCATTTTTTGACAATTTGATACAGATTTTCAGACTTACCAAACGGGCTGAAAAACAATAAAAAAGCTAATATTTTAACACATGAAAATTTTCAAAAACGAGGAAATCAGCTGAAAAGAGGACCTCTCACACCTCTGTTTAATATAACGCGGTCTTACACATGCGTCATTTTTATATTCACGCATAAGACCATGCGCGTTGCTCCTGACAGCGCTGGTCCCAAAGCGCACAGTGTATTAGTCATTGCTAAAAAATGTCATTTTTTCCTTTATTTTGTTTAATATCTCAAAAATTATATGTCGGTGACCATATGTTTTAATTCCGCTTTTTAAAAGAACTATTATAAGGACCAAAACATATGTGAAAAAGAGAAAAAAAATACAGCCGTTTTTAATTATAAGTGTTTTTGTCTGATTCATTTTGTTTTTTGAAGTGGATTTTTCTCCAAAACTAAGTTGGTGACCCCCATTTTTTATTTCAGAAATGTGATCAGCACATATGAAAACACCATATATCAAAAAATTAGAAAAATAAATAGAGGAATTCTATCTGTGCTAGGCCACCTAAGAAAGCAACAACAGACGAACCATGTTTCTCAAACATATTTTCTACGCTGTCATCTACTAATTAAATATTGTGCGATCGTTCATTTTCACACTATGCAAGATATGCAAAATAAAATATCTTGTCATTTGTTAATTAGCTGCTTGATAAGTAAGCTTACCTTGAACATTTTTGCTAGCTGGATCAGTTTGGTGGTGGGTTTTGCCATCTCACGCACATATAACAAAATGATTTCCAGTAAGCTTACCTTGAACATCTTTGCTAGTTGGATCAGTTTGGTGGTAGGGTTTGCCATGTCACGCACATATAACAAAATGATTTCCAGTAACTCACACTGTAAGGAGAAAACAATACCAAAATGCAAATTCTATATTTAAGTTGATTAAAGAACATTACACAAACTTAACATAGCCTCCATGAATTAGATTAAAGGAGCAAATAATAAGCAAAGAAAGCTTGAGCAGAATTTATTCTTTCCCTAGAGGTGTCCATATTGGAGAGCTGAGTTTTCGATACGCTACTTCTCAATGGTGTCACCATTTGCTCTGCCAAATCTACATCATGGATGAATATAAATACCTGCTGAAAGGGATAAACGGGTGATGTGTGAAAATGGGAACTTCAGGGCAGGGTATAGAAAAAAAAAATCTTTTTGGGAACTTTTATTGAGCTGATGAGAATATTCTGTGAGATTTAAGAAAAAATGTATGAATCGCTTTAAAAACTCGCTAGTTTTTGACAGAAATTTAAATTCTTGTAATTTTTTTTTTGACTTCATATTATTTTTTGGTTTTTTTTGAAGCTTACCCATTTTTTTTTTTCTGGGAACGGTGCGGTCACATTAACACGGATTTTGAAGCCCTGCTTCAAGGGTCAAGTATATTTCTTACCTGTTCTCGCAGACTCTGTATACACCATTTTATGCTCTGTCTCTCGGTCTATAATAAAACACATATACATTTTCTCTATAAACCTTGAAAGTATGCAGTAATCAATTAAGACTCTGTTACAAAATACATAGCATATCCCTTGTATTCTACAACAATGTGAACTGGTGTTCTTGTATTGTGTTAGAAACTAGCTATGATTGATTGGGATTGATTAAAACCAATTCAACAACTCCCTGTATCTCTTTATACAGGCGCGTACCGTTGTTGATTCGTCATGAATCCACAGTTGATATTCAAATTGGCGCGTCACGCACGGCACGGCGTTTACTGAAGTGCGTTTACGCAGTACACAAAAGTCGTCACACTGATGATCGCGCGTCGGGCACTTACAGTACGTGCAAAAGCCCGGTGCCTGATAAAGTCAAAGCAGCAAACATTCCCAAATTAGCACTTTGCTTCAGATATGCTAAATGTTTTTATGAAGATAAGTAGGCCTATCTGTTAAATTGAAAACATTTAGAATTTAATTCATACGTTTTCAGGAAGACTTTCGTTGTTGAAAGGTATTCAAACACGCCACAGAGTTGTTAATTGCGAATCAACAACTCTGCATCCGATGCGTCTGCGTATTTTAATCACGCTCGGGTGGCTAAAGCCACCCTCGCGCGATAAAAATACGCAGACGCATGGATGCATCATTGTCGATTCGCGATGAACAACTCTGTGGCGTGTTTGAATACCTAAATCACTGCGTATTTATATATTTTTGTGCATGAATCTTACAGGACTTTGGTATTATTCTTGACTAATTTTGTTGCTATCACAATTTTAAGATATTTTTCATGCTTCAAAAAAGTGGAAAAAGAAAACAATTTTGGAGAAAGTTTCAGTGTTTCTTATTGCTGATGTATTGCTTCTTTCAATGAGCCTCTCATAATAAACCCAAGTTATACTAAAAGCCTTTCTCAAAAAATAAATTATACCATATACATTGTGTATACTAGATTTAACAATTTGAAAAAACATCCCTGTAACTTATGAGCTCATTTTTTTAATTCAACCTTCCTGCATGCTGAGGATTTTATTCACCAAAATCTACCAATGTTTCAAAAGCTACTCTTGTAATTTGAATAATCCCAACAGCTATTCTCTAGAACAGGGATTCTGAACTAGTTCTTACAATGCGCCACATAAAAAAGAACATTTTCGGCTAAAGCGCCACATGCATCTATTTTTCAGCGTATTTCTAATGTATTTCTTTGTTTTGTAGAGAGGAAAACCGTCAATCTGTAACAGTCAAAGCATCTAATTTGCCGCTAGTTGAGAATCCCTGTTCTAGAAACTCAATTTTCCTATAAAAAGAACTTTTTTATTCCATTTTTCAGGTAGATAATGATTATATCACAAATGCCACCCTTAGGTGACGAACCCTCTCCCCCTGTTTTACGGGCCCGACCTAACCTAAATTTGCATTATGGAAGATTTATTTTTTCTTTAAGTTTTGAAAAACCCAAATCTTGTAAAATGAGCCATTTTTTGGCCAAAATTGTTAGATTTTTGGCTAATTTTTGTTAGGAAATTTCTTTGTACATTTTTTTTTGGGATATCTGGGTTATTTTGGGCAAAAAAAAATTTTGAAAAAAGATTGTACAGTGGAAACTCGTTAGTACGAGATCGCTTAAAACGACAACCCGTATAATACGAGCAGTAACTCTCGGTCCCGACTTTCCTCCATTGTTTACTACACAAAGCTATCTGTTTAGTACAAGGTCAGTAATACGAGCTCCGCATAGTAAGAGCAATTACCGACAGTCCCTTGCTTCACTCATCATTAATTTTTCGATGGATAATACGAGGTCATTTTTGAAGGTGTCTATCAGTGCAGTTTTTCTTTCCCATGCTCTTCTTTTAACCGAAAAGCACGTGGCGAGCAAGGTGGCGAGGTAAGTGTTTCTAGTTCTTAAAGTTATAAGGCAGCTTTAACTGTTTATCTATTATAGCAATGCGAAAAACACGGCAGCGTGATAGCTGCTTCGTATGATTTACATTGATATAAATTCATACGTCGACGTATACATATTCACCGCGTCGTACATGATTGCACTATAGCGCGCATTCACTGTTTTGGTCAGCGATCTTTCGAAAGCAGCGAGCGATCAAACAACGTTTAAGAAAATTCTTTTTTGTTTTAAGCAACTACTGCACGGACATGCAAAAATGGTATTTATGATAAATTTAAACCATTTTTTACTTAAAAAACCTATCAAATTAAACAAAATCTGTCTCTCTCAACTTGTAAATGTTGTCCAAAGTTAATCAGTTTTACGTGGTGGCACATTAGGAAATGTCAAAAGTCGCGTCGTTAGCCCGTTATCGCTACATAAGGCCATACGATATGCCACTGAAAATTTAATTTCATCATCATAATGGTTACGGTGGGATATTTTTTAATGCGAGCTCCGGTTAATACGAGCTTTCGGAGTTAGCCCCGGCTATCTCGTACTAACGAGTTTCCACTGTATAACCGTTTAAATTGATAAAAAATGTTTGTTTACAACTGTTGAGTTTTTATGACTTGCCAAATAACAGGCAGTCAAAATATTGTCTTCAAAACACTTTTATTTAACATAGGAAGTCATAAAATCAAGACAACTTTGTTTCTCTGACGAATATTTTACTGCCCTGTGGCATGTAAACAACGTGAAACCAACATACAGGGCCACACCATTGAATATAGTCATCCAAATAGTCCACTGGATATCCCGTCTTTACGTTGCGGCACCAGTTCCCGGAACGGAAAATCTTGATTTAGGCACATTGTGCATAAAAAAGCGAGTCCTGTTTAACCGTGACATGAAATTTCTAAACGTTTAGTGGTGTTTCGGTCGTTTAAACGTTTAAACTGGTAAACGATCCCAACGTTACCGACCTACCCTACTTGAAAGGTCCGCCCGTCGTAAAACAGGGGTTTTTTTCCGTTGCCTTACCGACAGTCTTTACATTTGAATTGTAACTGTTTTTCAAGTCAATACATACCATCAATGGCCCCCTATTTTGTCTGTTTGGAGTCA
>JXSR01S046591.1:0-21490 GCA_000969725.1 Ophiothrix spiculata
ATGGGTAACTTAAGGAGAGAAAGTCTTGCAAACTACATGGAAATGGCACACATGATGTCGCATTCATCTACGGGCTTCAGAAGATGCAACTCTGGTGATTTTTCTTGTGACTGTAAATCTACACCCACATAAAGAATGCTTTCCTTATAGGCACTATGGCTTCCTTCGTAAGTTCCTTATAAAAACAACCTTCCCTGGTGGTTTCTGTATAGCTATAGTAATAGCCTTTGATAACTTTTGCACCGGGGAAATAGGTGTGTCCATATTCAGGAGAATGAACAGTTTCAGTCAGTTCAATGACACCCTCAGATGTAACATGAAAGAGAAAGTACTCCCTTACTGTCCGATGATGGCTTAAGTTCAACTACAGAGTCTTTCCATATCAAGTTTGTTAGTGAATCATTGTTGCTGTATGTCTCTTCCTCGGAAGGGCTTACAGTGTCATCATCATCGTCATCGGATTCTTCGGTGTCAGTTCCAAATGTGACTGAACTAAATAAAGGGTTTAACATAATCCTTGTTTTCACATTTGGCATAATCCTCCTGTATGCATGGAATAGAGTAACAAGTGAGCTTTCTGGTTAATATCTTTCCATCTGTGTTTGCAGATGACACACTATGCAACTTACTTGTCTCAACCACTGTTGCATAATGTTGCCTTGGTTTGTCCCGATTTATGGACTCTTTGGGAATAAAAAAGAACCGTGTTTTGTGAAGAGCCTTTTCCTTGGCTATTGGCCTATTTTCTAAGACTAAATACTGCATTGCAAAGTCAAATAATGACTTAGCATCACCTATTGAGATGTTCAAGTTGGTTGTAACAGCAGTGTGCATCAAAAGAAAAAAAAACAAGATCATAATTTCATCGCAACGTGTTCAGCTGTTTAGACCACAGCCTATTTCCTATTTTTTAAGGTCCAAAAATTTTACTTTATTTAGCCTGCAAGCCTCTAAGTATTGAATATTTTCAGAGTTATTTTCATGATTATCAATGCTAAAGATCTAATAAACTTCAAATAAGCTTATTTTATTTGATTTAGGACAGTGACCATGTTGTTGGTAACTTTGTTGTTTTTATTCAAAATTTACCGCGTGGGATCCGCAGCTCCACCCTGTCATTTTTTCGCTTAAATGGTCATAACTTCAGAAGCTAACATGCTATGTGCAAACCTAAGGTGTCATTTTAAAGATCTCACCAAGACCTTTAATTTTATATGTATTTTGTCTATGTTGGGTATCAAGATGTTACAAAAAATTACACAAGAACATCTAAAATCTTGCGTCAGTGTCACAGCTCCACCCTATCAGACTAGCAGTTCAAAACACATGGCCTTATAGGTTAAAGGTGTTATTAATATTTCTAAGTAATGCTATGTTTTAGGCCTAAACGTTTTCTGTCAGAAAAAAAACGGCCTTTCAATGCTTTAAAAAAAGTTATTTTGCCTAAAAGACAAACGTTTTTACTCTTTAAGAGAACGTTTATATTGTACTAGCTGGGATCTTAACCGATAGGGCCTATACGTCTCAATCAGTAATCAATTATAATTTTCGGTAAATTTTGGAGGTGTCGGCAGCCCGCTGGATGCTTTGCGTGTCAAGCAATCAGCGCAAGCACTGACGCTCAAATATGATGCGCCAAGCTCGCTTTCGTCGTGCGGCGCATAAATAATAATCGCGCGATCACTAACCACAACGCGTCGCCTTTTCGCGGGAAAGCGTTACCAAAGGCTTTTTAGAAAAAAAAATCAGATTAATTTTTATTTTTTTCAATTCAAAAAGACGTTTTTGAAACGGCTATAACTTTTTTTGCCCAATGTGATTTTTTGGGGATTTTTGACACGATATAGTACGATTTCCACTCTATACAACCATATAAAAAAATAAGTTTGAGGATTTTATTCCAGCTGATGGTCAATTTGGAAGTCTCACGCTCTAACTAATACCCTTTCTCAAATATCTTACTCAAGGTATCTCAAAAGCAGCGTATATAGGCGAACATTGGTTTCTCTGAAAATGATATATGTAACCATGCATGGCAAATGAGCCTTGAAGAAGACAAACTTTTGTTATTGCTACAGGTGCAAAGGTCATAATTTGCCAAAATTGCAGTGATGGACTATGAGTCTGGATGCACTAAGTCAATCATCTACAGGCACATAATTTTGCACACATCTGTCTCTAGCAAGTCTGCATTCCAGCTTAAATCTATGATAAAATCCACTCAATGTCAACATAAGCATTAGAAATCAATTCCACAATTGAGCAGAATATAAGAAATTAGCCTTGACTGTCTGGAAGAGTTGATAAAAAAGTGACAGAGATGAAAATCAAGATTTTTTTTTGTTGCCCTACCTGAGACAACACAAAATGCATACCGAACTATAAAATTGATTGTTGACATTTTCTTTAAAGCTTATTTAATGGCATGAACCAAGAAGAAAAACAGCTTTTCTTTCATGACTTTTCATCAAGTTTGATATTTACTGCAAAACATGTGAAAAAAGGGTTCATTTGGTTTGGACAGACAATATTGGCAAAAAGGATGAACATTTCTTAATATGTAAGCTACTGTATTGTACTTATTGCCATCTACATTTTATAGACATGACTAGGAATGAGGCTGGGGATCCGGGAATGTCCCTACCTATAAATTAGTATTTTGATGAATTCCGATTTGCACCTATAAACTCCTCTTCAAAAATGTAAATATAGAAGCTCATGGGTGTTGCTGCTATTTCTTTATAAAGTAAACAAAATGAACTACTCTCGAAATTTGGTCCAATTACAAGCCACTTTCAAAGGCACAGTACTACAAGTTGGTGAAAGAGAGTTAGATTTCAGCAGCTGAACTAAATCCATGACAATTCTAGACATTTATTTACCTACTTGTCCCCAAATTGGGTCAACTAGGTAGACATGACAGATTCAACTTACTAGTACTCAATCCTCATGGTTTTTGTGTTACTTCTACAACACTAAACTAGCACACCATTTATGGAATCTACCAAATCATGATGTACTTAGTCTCCTACAACATTTCAACTTTATACAGGGTGTATCAAAAAATGAAGTTTATACTTTAATTAAATTGCTTTCATTTAAAAACCTAATACATTCTACAAATTAATTTTGAATCAACAATAAGACAATTGTCCTTCCAAAAAAGGGAAAAAATAACGGATGTGTAACAGCCAATACAAAACATATTTTTGTAAATTGTAAATAAAATCAGTTGTGTAAAAAATACATTACATTGTTTTACACCTGTAATTTTGACTGTAGATAACTTTCTTTCGCTTTTTGTATCAATTGTCACACATCCATTATTCACTGTTATCCACTGTTATGGAAAGACAATGGTCTATTTACTTGTAATTCAAAATAAGTTTACAGATGTATCATACTTTTTGAAATGGAGGCACATTACTGACTAGACTTTAAATGTCTTTTTGATACATCTTGTATATTGTCACCCTCATATATATGCTCATAAAGCATGTCCAGGGTGTGGCTTTGGTGGCTACACTTTGTTTTAAAAAAAGCATCATATTTTAGCCATTTGGTATGTCCATTTCTCTTCATCATGTCACATATTCAACAGATTGAACAATCAACAGACATTTTGATGCAAACCCCAGAGAATTTCACATTGACCTGTCAGTAACTGGGTCAATTAGGTTTCTAGACAGACATGCTAGTAAATCAGTCCTAATTACATTGAAATCATGTACACGATATAAAGAAGCTTTTAAAAGTAATGCTTGCTTCAAGAATGGCAACAATAACTAATACTAAGGCACCACCTCATGACCCTTTAATTAGGTCATGTACTGTAGGCCATTTTCAACTGGAAATTTCAGTGTTTCTTAGCTGATAACTTGTGCCTTGTTGCATAAGCACTGAACCTTTTCTTCATGATTGCCTTGGGATGAGAATCATCCAATTTCTCATCTGATGAACACAATGAACTAATATATTATCACTTGTTACCAACTTAAATCGGAAGTGACCTTTGGCTAGCATTGTGTAAATTTTATTATTTTTTTAACTCTTTCCAGGCATTTACTTTCAACATGCACTTGGTGACCGATATCTATGACTTTCTCATGTAATGCATGTGTCCCTAAAGGACTAACCTGGATTCACACAAACAAAAAATTAGAAGGAATGAATGTTTAAGGCAACCCTGGTACACACAATCTACAACAAAATGTGTTCAAAAGAATATTGGAAGTTGGTGCGAAAGGGACAGTGTACTATAGTATCAAATCATTGATATTTAAAAATTGTTCTAAGGTGCAAATTATCAATCGTCTTCTGACCCTGCATGGGTTTCCCAACTGGAAGAATATTTTGTAACAAAATTCTATCCTAGAAAAATAATGCCTAGAAAAAGAAACACTGACCTAAATGTTTCCATGAAAATTGCCGAACCAGTTGGCTATGCCTACTTGCATGCATGGACTTGTTGTTTTAGCATATCATTCTTCTTTCAAATTTGAATAAACAATATATGTAGCAAACAGATGCAGATATTAAGGATAACAAAATGTTCATGATTTCCTTTTTAACCTAACCCTGTTTTACAGCAGAGAGTAAGTTCCCTGGTTATTAGCCCTTACAAAGTTGACTGTCCTTACTAAGGGCAATTTAATTATAAATCTCATTACGGCAACACTTCAATATCAACCATCAATCTGCTCCAACTTTCCTGTTGCTATGTACAATAGAACCTCATTAACTCAAAATCTATTAACAGAAAAAGCCTGATAACACAAAATGGTTTGGTTTGAAGTGTGAATTTTCTATGTGAATTCAGTTGGATAACACAAAATCCTGATAACGCCGACAAAAATAATTGTCCCTAGATATGTTGTGTTAACAAGGTTCAACTTAGCTCTTGCTCAGAGCTGTCCACTACCCTCTGCAGTGAATCAAAAGTGTGCTGAAAGGACCTCGACCCGCCAGCGCGCTCGTTGCTGGGTCCGTGGGAGGGGCGATCAGGGGAACGGTGCTAGTTCTAGGTTCAACTAACAAATAGCCACAGCTGATAGAAAAAGAAAAGTTCTATAAAAGTTGTATTATAAACACCTATTGATGTTTTTGAGTGGTTTTATGAAACTGGTCTGACTTTTTGGCACACCGAATATTTGATGTAACAACTATCCGTGTTTAAATTGTTTCTCTTAGACACCTCAGGAATAGAACAGGATTTGATAACATCATATACAATACTTTTTTATTCGCAAATACATTGAATATTCTATCATGAAATGTGTGAAATTTTATTGAATAATGAATATATATTGCACAACATTGGCATAGAATATTCTATATAGGAAGAAAAAGTCTAAACTAAGCCTTGGCATCGGATACAAAATAAACACAAATATTTATTGCTATTCAAACACTGTTGGTGAAATCTGTTGGGAAAACTCTAATTGCCTGTAATTGCACTTAGCAAACACAGCACTTCAATTCAATTAGATCCTGTAACCAGGTTATCTGTTTATATATAATATCAGGTGTAAAGATACCATATCAATTTGTCAGGTATATAACTTTGACCTTATAACTGAAACATTAAAGCCTAATATAAAACACATAGCAATTTGATATAACATAAGTGGATATTTTTTCACTGAGAGAATTGCCTTTTTCTGAGAACAAAAAAGCTTTGTGGGTTCTTTTAGCACATAGAGAATTATTCTTGGTCCACGTTGTAATCAGAGACTTCTAGATCTGATCGATGTGCTTTCTGTTTACTCAGCGTGCAAACATAATTGACATTCATGATAACTCGCTAATCTCCAATTTACAGATGTACTGAAAAGCAAGCTTGGACATTGCTCATTAATACCATGTTCTGAACAGATAGAAATCTAAACTAATCCATTTCAGGCAAAAACATGTGGTGAAGCATATCCCTGGTAACATATAAGCAGAACATTATGCAGATCATTAAATGGAGAAATAAAAAACTTAACAAACATATTTTGTAACAGCTTGTAGGCTAGAGGACTTGATTTGCGTCATTCAAGAATGTTCATGTAAAACAGCAGTAAATTCAGCCTCTTAACCACTTCTGCTTTTCCACCTTGTTGCAAGTACCATGTTATAAAAAGTCTATTTTGAAAACCATTTGATGAAATTCAAAACCACAACTAAGCCTATTATACATAAAAATACACAAAGAACTTTATGATCTACATATCTACAAAATGCAGACAATAGTATTAGGCCTGGGACTAAAACCCGGGTACCCGCCTGTCATGAGCTTACCCGGATACTGAATGTGCCGACCGATTACCTGAACTGGACAATAAAAACATAGAATATTGAACAAAATATGTTGTGTTGAAAAATGTATGATTTATAAAACATCATCTGATTGAAGTAATACATGGTAAATCACGACCACAATTGGTGAAAAATCAAAATTGTTCGTAAATTGAGACATTGTATGGTCATAGTAGACTTGTCAAATTTCCCGTTCTAACATTATAAATGCTCAATCATCAGTCCCCAGGTACCCGGGTAGCAAATTACCCTCAAAAGTCCCAGGCCTAGATAGTATACAACTGTGTTTCTTCAAATCAGCTTACCTTCGATAGATCCTAAGTGCAAATAAAAATTCCACAAAACTTTAAAGCAAACAGTAGAGTATATTCCAAACTAGTACAAGCAGATAAGGTCCCAATTCAAAGAGATCTAGAATCTGTGTTTTTTTCCTGCGACTTACTAGGTACAGCAGAGCTGCTGAGCTGCTATTGCTAGTACATATAATGATATAGAAAAAGTTCTTCTTTCAGATCATTTACATCAGATAAATATATGCCAAAGTATGTAAGCTTAACATGCATCCAGGCACGTTTATCACATCAGACACAATAATCCCTGATAAAAAAAATATCTCCAAAACAAGAATGGCTATCAGCTCAGCTCTGTATAATAAATATTTCCAAATGCGATCTGGCACTACTTGACAGTGATCTTTGTAACGATATGGTTATGATTACTCAATGGGTTCCTTATGTCTGAACTTGAGCATTGATAGTTCCGCTGGCACACACTTGAACGAACTCCCAACTGCTAAGTTAAGGAAGTTGTGTTTGAATGTATGTACAATAATAATAGCCTATGTGTGCGTGTGCGAACCATGTGGGTGAACTCTGTTGATAAACAGTGAACAGCAACTGTATGCAAGTTCGATGCTAAAATACAGTGCAGTGTCTGTGCACAGGAATATCTGGTAGCCTCATCAACGACTTTGCCCTCATGCTGTGGTTGGGTAAATGCTACAGTGTTGACATATGTGTATTTGGGAAAGAGATTGTTCCCTTTTATTTGTTGCTGGTTATGGCCACAAATAACGTATGATGTGTTTCTCAAATGATATGCTGTGATTCAACTTTGAAGTGGTTTTGATTTTGTCACAGGGAAATTCCCTAATTTCTGTTTTGATAGTGTCAGTGGCGTAGCCAGGGATGGGCAAGGTGGGCAATTTGCCCACCTTGGACATTTTTTGGAGAAATTTTGAAGACCTGGGAGAAAAATAAAGAGGGCAGGAACTGCCTTTCTCCCATAAAATTACGACAATTGGAGCTGAAAATCGCTAAAAATTAGGTTGAAAACTTCATCAAGCACAATATTTGGCGGTTTTTCTTGAAAAACTTGACCGAGTCGGCCCCTTGGAACCCCTGTAAAGTCGCTCGATAAAATCAATCGGAGAAATCTTGGGGGGTTTGCCCATCCTTGGAGAAAGGTCTGGCTACTACTGGATAGTGTTCAGTCAAGTATTTTATTTGTTCTAGAATATATCTATGACACACTCCACAGCACATGAGCAAAATAGTTTAATATTTCTTAGATGTTCAATACTGCTCAAATCTATCCTATATATTTTGGTATATTACCTGGAGGCAAGGGTGGAGGCTACTTAGTTCAAAAGGGGTTATGGGGACATGCCGCAAATTCGGGTAGTAACATCAGTGTCTCTGCTATTTCAATCAGTCATTTTCTGTGCATATTGTTGTATTTTGATGGGTTTTTTCAAAATGTTCCAAACTTTGTACCAAATATTTCAAATAAGAGCATTTCTGGCATATACTTTAGAAAATTTGAGCTAAAATGAGCCAATATAGTGAAATTTTGGGCAAAAACATACAAAATATTTTTAAAAATTTGACTCAAAATTTGGGTAATTTGGTGTACAGAAGGGTCCCTTTTTCTTGAAAATGGTACTTGGATGGGTGACATTTCAAATTTCACAAAGACACGTCCCTACCCAAACCAAATTTGAGTACCCCCAGATACATTCCTCCAATGAAGTTTCTGCATATTTACTCTACAAGTCAAATACACGTTTTTGTCTATAAACTAGCTCTATACGATTTCAATAGCACAATGCCTCTTAGAATCCTTATCTTTTTTTTTTATCAATGAATAAATAAAAAATCTAAGATTTCAAAGTGAGAGACACTTTCTTGTCTTGATGGTAACTTTTTCCTCAAAATTTCCTTGATGACCCACTTTTGGTAATATCTCAAAAATGAATATAAAATATAAGAAAATAACCCCTTATAGGCATTTGTTTCTAGATTGTAAATTGTAACAGTATAAGAGTTTAATTCAAAATTGTGCCTAATTGAAAAGCGTACCTCAAAGATTTGAATAAAACGGAGAAACTAAGCATTTAGAGTGAACCAAGTTCTTTATGGCACACCCTATAGCTTTAGTGGTGTAGGGGAAAGAGAGAAGGAAAAACCTGAAGTGGTTATAAAAAAGTAGGGAACTGAAGAAACAGGAAGAATAACTTGTTTTAAACCGTTCCTTTTTCCTTCAAAAAGAATTGAAAATTCACAAGAAAAAAACATATCCAAAACCTAAACAAATGGAAACATGACTAGGAAAATGACCCTTGATAAAATGTCATGTTATTACTGCTCTGTTTGAATAGAGTTAAAAATTCACATATGCAGCAGGAGAATGAACTTGTAAACAATTCCTTCATTGAAATAAGATTCTAAAGCATTGTTCACATTAGCAAAGAGCTTCTGATTTTCTGACCTGGACATTTTCTAGTAATGTTCACATTGGATATTACAACCAGACTTAACTTACCTCTAAGTAGTATACATGGGGTAGGGGTTGGTTAAAAAATGTACAGAGGGAAGTTACATCTGACTGTAACTCTAATGAAATACATCTGATGAGTATACAGAGTTAATGCCCACAGGAATACCCTTGCCATGTCTCCCGCCAATACAGAAATAGTACTGTCCCCTGATCTCCCCTCCCACAGACCCAGCAACGAGCCTGCCTAGGCGAATACTACAGAGGGTAGTCAACAGCTCTTAGTGAGGGCTACCGACAATCCCAAAGGGGGGCCACTGAGCTATATTGATGTACACATGCATGAACAGAAAAACACGTAAAACAGGGTTATTTTTCACTGACCAACACGGAAAGCACTGCACGTATTAAGGGGTCTAAAAACACTGATTTCCAACAAAAAGGGGGTGTTGTTTTCAAAACAAAAATACAAAATTTTCATAAAAAGGGGTGTTTATCAAAACCTGAAGAAAAAATCCCAATTTCAGGGGTAAAATTTTTGAGTTAAAATGCACATAAAATCCTTGTTTAGGGGTATTTCTTCAAGGCAAGATAAAACTTGTTTAGGGGGTATTTTGTAAACCCATGTTCACGCATGTGTACATCAATATACCTGAGTGGCCCTCCTGGGCCGACAATCCCCTAATGAAAATGTCTGGTTCTGCAACTGGTTGCAATTATCAATTGAAAAATGTTGATGCATAGTCTCATGTACAAGGATTGGACCAATCATAGGGAGTCCCAATTTGCTGTGAAAGCAAACAGCACAAATTTGCAAAAAATTGTCCTGAACTAAATGCATTCTGTGTCTAAGCAGAATTTTGTCCCGGATGTCCACTTCCAGCTTTATGTGGCTATTGCAATGTCAAAATGACGTACATTACCTTAAAACTGAATAACTCCCCAATTCCAGTGAAATACAAGAACGGGATGCATTGGATCCAATGACTTCAAGATTTTCACCTGGATTCCATTTTGCAAATGAATAGTTTAACATCCTGGCTACAATTATTTACAGACTCTATACAGGTTTTAGTGATCAGCTTTCAGAATAATGCTGGTGCCAGATGCTCCTATTCATAGTTGATGTGGTGTCACCATGACGTCAATTATACATCGACATATAAATACAATTCATAGATTTTTAAAAGAAACCAGACTGAATTTTGTATTTTACATATAGGCTAGCACAGCATACAAAAGTTTTTTGCAAAGTGCAAGAAAATGATCTTTTGGTCAGAATTAAATAACAAAATGTGTGCATTTGGTGGCTTTTCCTAGGTTTTAGTGTTCAATAAGCTCATTCACAATGTATTGGTGCTATATATGTGATTTTATGGTGATTTTCAAAAATAAATGAAAATTTGGTTGATACAGATATGTGGTAAGCATGCTAGATGATTATCGGTTACAAGGAAATCTGGATACATCCCCGTCTAGGGCAGTAGCAACCCCTGACTTTCTACATAAGTAGCACTGCAAATTAGACCTGAAAAATCTTATAGGTTAACATTAAAAAAATTGTGTTTGCACCATCAAGGTTAACCTCATAGCAACATTTAGGGGGTAGCCCTTGAGCACACAAATGGCATAACACTATAGGGCTAAATCTGTTCATCTAGATTGTGCCTGTATCAATTTCTCTAGCAATACAGGTAACCGGGACACAAATACAGTGTGTGTGTCATATTACCCTCGCTGATTTTCAGCAAAATATTTTTGAGTTCATGAAGATATACTGGTACTCCTTATAGATGATTATCATTGACAAGGAAATCTAGACACATCCTCATCTAGGTTAGTGGCAACCTCTGATCTTCCACAGATGTAGCTCCACAAATAACAGACATGGGGAAATCTTATAGTAATAATAATAAAATGGCGCTTTTAGAGCGCAGAAATGCCCAAGGGCCTCTAGGCGCTTTACAAATGAAATACAGAATAAACAAGCATAAAAAGATTAAAAGCTGATTAAAAATACATTAAATACTACAATTCAAAAGCTAAGATACAGATAAAATACACTTATGTACACCAAAGTGGTGGTCCCAAACTGCCATATTTGCAAGTGCTATATACTTACAAAGATGTGGACCAGATTCACCATAGCACTTCTTGTGCATGAGGATCTTTCCCTGCATTCAAGTTGTGGTTGGACTATGGTTATGGATCACATGATAAGTGCATGGCTTAAGTTTACATGTCACGTCTACATTTCAACTGTCCATTGGACAGTGTCCATCCATCAAATTACCTTGTAGGTTTCACAAAGCATTTGAAAAAATGTGGACAAGCTATCACCCTAACTTGCAAACAAACAAACAGTCTACAAATACAAAAAGCTTTTTATTAAAAGGAATATCATTTTAATAGTCCTAGATATGCATCAGGTAATTAGCTAATCCCCTAAGACATAAATGGAACAACCTGAAAAGTTTAACAGCAAGATTGTAGGTTAATTGTCTCACCCCATTAAAAGTTTTAGACCGGTCCATTCATAATGAGAGGGGTGAGGTAATGTCAATTAATATAAGTTAGAACATCAATTTTGAAAAATAATAAGTCACACTAGCAATTTTCTGGATTCATTTGAAATTCTAATAAAAAAATTAAAAAAAAGGTCAACTTTTGAAATTCCAAGACTTTCAACAGTTTTCACCTTAAAATTTCTGGCCAGTGTACATTCATAGTCAGTAATAAGCCTTCAGAAGTCAGTATCATTCTTTTCCAATCAAAAAATTTGACAATAACCTTGGAAAATTCTATTTTACATCATTGAACTAAAGGCGGAGAAGTCCTCCGAACAGGAAGAGTCACTCCCTTGAGGCTTTGATCCAGCGTTTTGTATATAATTTTATGGTTAAAGAAGGATTTAATTTGTCAAAACTGTCACACTGTTCCATGTTAAATTTTTGCCTTATTTTACTTAAGCTTGCTTTAAACTAATCAAAAGTTACATGGATGGGGGGTACTTAGTAACACAATGAATTTTTGACAATATCCATGAAAACCATAAATTAACCAAAGACGGAAGTCGCAACAGGAAGAGTATTCCCTTGAGTTTTAGATTTAGCCAATCAAGTGACAATTTGTATTAATGTAATTTTACAGCAAAAGAAGGATTTAATTTGTCAAAACTGTCAAACTGTTCCCTTGTTAAAATTGTTGCTAACAAGCTTCAAAATGGTGTCTGTACAATGCAGTTAAACTATTTTAAAGAAAAAGCTCCAGTCACATATCAAAGGCTTGTATACCTCGACACACCTATAATCAAACTTTCATATTGGTAAACATGTGGAAAAAAAGTTAAAAGGGCACTCGGCAAGTTCAGCATCATCATCCCAACTTTTCCCCAAGAATTTTAATATTTTTGCAGCATTTGAAGTATTAGCAGTAATAATGACAGCATGCAAAGTTTCACAGCCAAATTCAAATCCAATATATAAACTATTTAGATATTCTTTTATTTTTAATTATCGTTGTCAAAATGATAAATTCTGCCCCTTATAGTTGAATTTTTGAAATTGGCCTTTTAAGGAGATCTAATGCACACTCCAAATTTCTTTGGATTTATATGCATGATGTGAAGAGAATGTTTTACAAACTAATTTTTGACTCTCTCTTGATATATAGCATCAATCAATTACGATATGAGAATAGCCTCATACCCAATATCAAAAAACAAAATAAAATTTATATTTTCAACTTTTTTTATGAAGTGTACATCATCCACAAATAAAATATTGAAATTTTGTCCAATGCTTAATAGTATGAACCCCAGAAGAAGTATTGAACAAGCGGGAGTAGTGAAAATCTGTATTATTTTGAATCATCACATTCTTAAATAAGATATGTATGCAAATTCTAAAATCTGAATTAACTTCAAGAGTATAAGTGCAGAGACTGATACGAATATCTCAACTTTTATCCAACTCTCTGAAGTATCTTGTTTTGTCTCTTATTTGATCAAATTTCACATAGAATGTATTTTTCTTCATACAGAGTTGACCTTTCAGCATCCCATATAGCGACATCACCATAGACGTAGATTTCAAATCCCTGGTCAATTGAGTCGAACAAAAAAATCCTCTCGGATCTGCAATAGCATCTGAGACGGGAATCTTGTAACAGATACTGCCATAACAAAGAATTTTTGGATGCATTTCAGGTCATTTTACAAGAAAATTGCTGCAAATAAGGTGACATTTGTAAGGCAAAGGTTGTTTCCTTTCATGCATTATATATATATAGACTGTAACTGACTGTAACTTGCTTCTTTGCTTACATGTCATATTCATACAACATAAAAAGTCAAATCCAGGGTATTTTAAAATGTGGGGAAATATATTAAATTTAACTAAAAACGATTTTATCTTCTTTATCTGTTATATTTAATTATATGATTTTCAATAAAAAATAACATAACTGCAAGGGCCTTCATTTCAAAACATATCTTTGCTCTTTCATCTATTTTAACTTCCTGTCCTCTTCAGTGAATTAGCATACTGCGGTCCATTTTTGTTGATTTTCTACCAATGGTTCATGCAATGATTGAAATAAAGAGTTTTCAAATGTTCATATGATAAAGAGAAAATGGCAAAGGTATCAATTTTAATTACTTTTTAAAAATCACATTATATGAAATGATCTTTCCTGATTTTCCGACATCACATAACTCAATGTAATTTGCCTCAAATATTTAATACATACAAAATGGATAAATCCATCTTGGCATTGGTGGGAATATTAATTTCATAGTCCTAATTACACCTCATGAAATTGGCTTATCTTTGATTTGGAACAACATAAAATTTGAAATTTGACAGTAAGGGCAAGTACAGACTTTTTGGAACACCGAATATTCAATGCAACAACTATATTATTTTTATCTTTAATAGACACTAAAGCACCTTGGAATAAGAATGGTGATTTGATGATATTGTATACAATACTTTTTATTTGCAACTTCATTGCATACTCTATAAAGAAATAGTTATATCCATGAATTATGTTAGACAAAGCCAGAAATTTATTGTATAATGAATAATACATATTGCACAAAATTGGCATAGAATATTCTATAGGAAGAAAAAGTCTGAACTAAGCCTCAGATTGAAAGTTTATTGTTTTACTTCATTAAAAGTTTTAGATCATTCCATTCCTTACAAGAGGTGTGAGTGATCATTAGGTAAAGCAAATACAAGTATATATCAATTGAGTAATGTGAGTAATGTGAAGCCATTAACCTGATCAAAGCAAGGAAATCAATTTAATAAAAAAGTTGCCCAAGAAATAATACGATGATCAGTACGATGATGACAATAGAGCATCCCCAGAAAGCATCACACTAAAGATTTTTTAAATTAATCCAATCTTTCAGTCAAACAAAAAAAAAAGAAAAGTTTGTTTTCTCTAATCTCTGGCCAGCGCACTGTCACTGTTAGTAATCAGCCTTCAGAAGTCAGTTCCATACCTTTCCAATCAAAGATTTTGACAATAACCATGATAACAGAAATTCTATTTTAAATCCAAGAACTAAAGACTGAAGTCATTTTCAGGAAGAACAACTCCCTTGATGCTTAACTCCAGCCAATCAAGTGACAATTTGTTTCATGTAAGTTTCGAACAAGAGGATTTGATTTGTCAAAAATGTCATACTGTTTCCATTTTTAAATTTTGCTAACTGGCTTGAAAAGTATATGAACACTGGAGTCAAACTAATCTGTATAGTACAAATCAGATTAAAGCTACAATACTGATCAGGATAACTTGATACAAAAACATTCAAAATATCACTCAGTTTATCTAAGTAGGATTGATCACTGCAATTTAAACTCAGTTTACCTGACAGGTTAATAACTTTAATTTGATGATTTAATCACACACAAAGCGATATATTGTATTAATATGAGTGAATCTTTTGTATTACAATATTATTTGGTCTTTATATAAACCAAGAATTTTGCCAAATACTCACTTAATACATTGAACGGCCATCGATAATTGAAGATTCTCATCCAGGGTTTGTCAAATAATTGTGACTGTCCATCCCAAACCAGTCCTAAATGCCACATCTTCATTTCATTTTTTTAATCAAAGACCATGTTTTAAGGGTTAAAACGATACCTTAATGAACTTCACATGATTTCCAGAAGTCAAGTTATGGTCCGTCAAAGGTTGTCAAGGAGTAAAACGTATAACTGAGATAAACGCGTCCAAAGATCAGTAAGCCTTATATTTTCTGTTGATTTTCTTAAAAATATGCAGATTTATTTCACATTTCCTATCTTTTTCTTGAAATGAAACTTTGCTGGTATTTTCGTAGTAAGCACAAGGAGTGTGAATCTGTCAAAAAATCAATTTCTGCAAATTACGACCTTGACATGTATTTTCACCTGTAGCGCAAAATGAAGTTTCTGGTACTTACAGCTCATAAGGGCTGGACAGCCACAATTTTGTATGATACTTAAAGTAGACTTTACAATGTTGACTATCTTTTTACCTTGTAAAAGTGTGATTTTGTGACCAATCACAGCCTTTTCCTGCAACCTACAACAACACTTAATATTGGATAAATTGGGTGCTGTTTTCCAAAGTACACCCAATTTTGCATTCTCATTTTGCCATGCTGTGATTTGATGTTGAAAACATAGAAATTTGAATATATGACGTTTACTTACTTGTATGGAAAAGTTTAGGGAATGTGGAGAGATGTTACTTGGGAAAAGACTTCCTTTGAAGATAAAAGAAATGGTGTATAAAAGCTGTGTGAGATCGGTGATGTTGTATGGCAGCGAGACGTGGTGTCTGGGCAAAAATGAGATGGGAATTTTGAGGAGGACGGAGAGAGCAATGGTGAGATCGATGTGTGGTGAGGGATGATTGAGGGATATGAAGAAGACTAAGGACTTGATGCAGATGTTGGGTGTGGAAGAAGCAGTGGACAGTTTGGAGAAGGCGAATAGTGTGCATTGGTATGGGCATGTACTGAGGAAGGATGAAGGGCATGTTCTTAGAAGGGCCCTTGATTTCGTGGTGAGTGGTTTTAAGAGGAGAGGGCGAACGAGGAAGACTTGGAGGATGCAGGTGGAGGAGGAGAGTAAGAGTGTTGGTTAGGGAGGGAGGATGCGTTGAATCGGGTGAGGTGGAGGGAGGAAGTGAGGGTGGTTGCCGCGAGTGTGAGGTGAATCCGGCCACCCCATGATGGGGATAAAACCGGATTTAAAATCTTGCCTTACTACTACTACTACATGGTGGAACCTCTCAGTACAAAGTACCCTTTTTTTAATACCAGTAAAAATCTATTTTTGATCCATGAAAGAAAACAACCTTTGCCTTTTTTGTTACATTTCTCTTGTAAAATGACCTGAAATGCACGCAAACATCCTTTGTTATGGCAGTATCTATTACAAGATTTCCATCTCACACGCTATCTTAGATCCAAGAGGATTTTTTTGTTCCAACTGACTGGGGATTTTAAATCTACGTCTTATGATGTCAGATATATAGGATGCTGAAAGGTCAACTCCGCATGGGAAAAATATACATTTTATGTGAAATTTGATCAAATAAGAGAAATAACAAGACACTTCAGAGAGTTGGATAAAAGTTGAGATATTCCTATCAGATTCGGCATATTTATATTCTTCAAGATGAATTCAGATTTCACTAGTTTTGCTATTTCAGTGCTGTATTAGGTTCATGGCATTTATATAACCACATATTAATTTATATGGCATTTCAGCAACTTGAAAAGTGTTCATCTTTTTAAACTGCTCATTTTCTATTTTAATTTTGCAATTGCTGAAAATAAAGCTTTATGCTTGCTTAAAGAATCATTGAGGAGTTCAACATTATCCCCCATTTTGAGATATTTGCATCATTTGAAGTATTAGTGGTAAATATTAGAAACATGCGTAGTTTCATAGTTAAATTAAATCCCTACATATGAAAAAGTTTTAAATTTCTTTGATTTTGAAAAATACTTCCCTGTATATTTTATATGCTCTATCAGTAGGGTTATTGCAAAAGCTGAGTTATATAACTATCATCTGCAATTTATGATGCAAAATTAATTTGTTACGCGATTTCTAGTTTTAACCTTGTCTTTCTGAAACTTCACAATATTTCGTAGCCAACTGTAATAAACTGTAACCACACAATATTTGGTAGTCAACTGTAATCATCTAACATACAATGCACCTTTAACTGTTAATAACTACATTGCACAAACTTTTTTGAAGCTTGTTAGTACAAGTTTAACATGGAAACTGTTGACAGTTTTGACAAATCCTTCTTGCTGTAAAATTACATGAAACAAATTGTCACTTGATTGCCTGGATTGAAAGAATCTTCCTCAATGGTAATTCATTTTCAGGTTTTTTCAAATGTTCTAGATCTGGTCTGTATAAGCATACATGCCAAGAAAACAGTGCAAATCTATTCATGTTCCATGAAAGAAAACAACCTTTGCCAAGTTTTCTCCCCTTTTTCAAATGTTCTAAATCTGGTCTGTATAAGCATGCATGCCAAGAAAACAGTAAAACTCTATTTATGATGCATGAAAGAAAACAACCTTTACCTTACAAAAAGTCACTTTTTTGTTACATTTCTCTTGCAAAATGACCTGAAATGCATCCAAACATTCTTTGATATGGCAGTATCTATTACAAGATTTCCATCTTACACGTTA
The DNA here is from genome assembly GCA_000969725.1 of Ophiothrix spiculata. Lineage (NCBI taxonomy): Eukaryota > Metazoa > Echinodermata > Ophiuroidea > Amphilepidida > Ophiotrichidae > Ophiothrix > Ophiothrix spiculata. The sequence goes on from JXSR01S046591.1 coordinate 17,807, forward strand.
TCTTAGATCTAAGAGGATTTTTTGTTGCAACTGACTGGGGATTTGAAATCTACGTCTTACGATGTCAGATATATATAGGATGCTGAAAGGTCAACTCCGCACGGGAAAAAATATACATTTTATGTGAAATTTGATCAAATAAGAGAAATAACAAGACACTTCAGAGAGTTGGATAAAAGTTGAGATATCCGTATCAGTCTTGGCATACTTATACTCTTCAAGATGAATTCAGATTTCACAAGTTTTGCTATTTCAGTACTGTATTAGGTTCATGACATTTATATGACAACATATTAATTTATATGGCATTTCCGCAATTTGAAGTGTTTATCTTTTAAACTGATCATTTTCTATTTTAATTAGGAGTTAAGTAATCGCTGAAAATAAAGCTTTATGCTTGCTTAAAGAGACATGGGACAAGTTCAATATCATCCCCACTTTTGTCCAAATATTTTGAAATTTTTGCATCATTTGAAGTGTTAGTGGCAAAAAAATGAATATATATGCTAATTTTAAATCCTTTTATATCATTTTGACATTTCTCCCCTTTTTCAAATGTTCTAGATTTGGTCAATATAAACATGCGTAAGCCAAGAAAAAAAGTAAAAATCTATTCATGATGCATGACAGAAAACAAAATACAAAAAGTCACCTTTTTCGTTAAATTTTCTCTTGTAAAACGACCTGAAATGCATCCAAACATTCTTTGTTATGGCAGTATCTATTTCAAGATTTCCATCTCAGATCCTATTGCAGATCCGAGAGGATTTTTTGTTCAAACTGACTGGGGATTTGAAATCTATGTCAGATATATGGCACGCTGAAAGGTCAACTCCGCATGGGGAAAAATATACATTTTATGTGAAATTTGATCAAATAAGAGAAATAACAAGACACTTCAGAGAGTTGGATAAAAGTTGAGATATTCGTTTCAGTCTCGGCATACTTATACTCCTAAAGATGAATTCAGATTTCACCAGTTTTGCTATTTCATTTATATATAACCGCATATTAATTAATATGGCATTTCTGCAATTTGAAAAGTGTTCATCTTTTAAACTGTTCATTTTCTATTTTAATTTTGGAATTGCTGAAAATAAAGATTTATGCTTGCTTAAAGATACATTGGACAATTTCAATATAATCCCCAATTTTTTCCCAATCATTTTGAGATTTTTGCATCATTTGAAGTGTTAGTGGTAATAATGGACATGCTAAGTTTCATAATTAAATTCAATCCATATATATCAAAATGCTGTCATTTTCTTTCATTTTGAAAAATACTGCCCTACATATTCATATATGTGGCTGTCCAGTCCGCATGAGCTGTAAATGCCAGAAACTTCATTTTGCGCTACAGGTGAAAACACATGCCAAGGTTGTAATTTTTCAAAGTTGATTTTTTTGACAGATTCACAATCCTTGTGCTTACTACAAGATACCAGTAAAGTTTCATTTCAAGAAAATGTGAAATAAATCTGCATATTTTAAGACAATCAACAGAAAGTATAGGGCTTACTGATCATTAAACGCATTTATCTCAGTTATACGTTCTACTCCTAACAACCTTTGATGGACCATAACTTGACTTCTGGAAATTGTGTGAAGTTTATTAAGGTGTCAGTTTAATCCTTAAAGCATGGTCTTTGCAAATAATTAAAAAAGTGAAAATGACAAGAGGTGGCATTTACGGCTGGTTTTGGGATGGACGGTCACATATATGCTTTATCAGCAGGGATATTGCTAAAAGCAGATTCAGAAAATGACATCTGCAATTTATGATGAAAAAGGAATTTGTCACACGATTTCTAATTTTAAACCTTGTCTTTCTGAAACTTCACAATTTTTCAGATCCAACTGTAATAAACTGTAACTATACAATATTTGGTAGTCAACTGTAATTTTGTAACATAAAATACACCTTTTAACTGTTGACTATACATTGCCCAAACTTTTTTGAAGCTTGTTTAGTACAAGTTTAACATGGAAACTGTTTGACAGTTTTGACAAATTAAATCCTTCTCTTGCTATAAAATTACATGAAACAAATTGATTGGCTGGATTTAAGCATCAAGGAAGTTACTCTTCCTGTTCCTGACTCTCCGTCTTAAGTTCTTGGATTTAAAATAGAATTTCTGTTATCATGGTTATTGTCAAAATCTTTGATTGGATAGGTATGGTACTGACTTCTGAAGGCTGATTGCTGACAGGATATGTGCACTGGCCAGAAATTGAGAAATTCACATTTAGAGAAGAAAGTCTTGTAAACTAGCATGTTTTTTATTATTTGCAGTTACATTAGGCCAAAAATAAAGAACTGTGTCTCAGGTTCCTTAGGCCCAAAACCCTAAGTGCTACGCGTTCATTTTATTTTTAGTAAAAATCTTTTTTTTATTATGTTTTTAGGGCACTATTGTTTTTCAACCACTTCACGGCCAATTTTTTCCCCATATTTTTTGATTGATGTAAGAAAAAAAAAAGCAAGAAATCTCCTGAAAACCTCAAAAAAAAAAAAAAAATGCTGTAAAATTCAAATTTTTAATCCTATGAGCGCAGGAAGCTGAGACAGAGTTCTTTTTTCTTTGGCTAGAGGTATACCAGCTCACCTATAGTATACAAAGACGTATTACAAAATTTACTGACTCAAGCACAAGATTTAAGATGCGTATTGCGTTGTACATAAGTCATTTTAGCGTACAACCAGAACGTGGTGATGGGTCACTATGCACTCTTGCAGCCTCATCTCCAACTTAGTTTAATTTTTGGAGTGTGAATACATGCAGTGCTGTTTCCTATCTTTACACTCTTTAATTTATGACCGAAATTATATATTTTTGTTTTGAAATATAAGTGAAAATGTGTCCAATTATTGAAACCATAAATAATTTAGCTAAAAACTATAAATTCAGAAATATCAGACCATTCTTCTTTAATAGTATAAACAAACGTTGAACATAAATTAACATTTCCCATTAATGTTCAGTGCAAAGTGTGACATATTGAAACAAATTAGATAAGTTTATTGCCAAAAATGTCAACCGACCCCAAGGGTACCGAATTCTGCAGGTATAACGATGATACGGTTGCTATGCAACCTCACAGTACAACATTTGCAGCAAATGACTGAGCCAGAGGATGAGACCTGCGATGGCATGGAGTCACTGACTGATAAAGCACACACAGAGAGAAGATAAAAGGAGATGTTTTTCATCAAATTGAATCATCATCTGTCTCAGGCAGCATAGGACACAATTTACTAGATTTATAGTGCAAGCTGTATATTGCCGGTGTCTCGTTAATATTGGCAGTAAATGGCATGTCCACCCTCCACTGATCAGCCTGTTGCAACACAAGGAGTGAAGATAAAAGGAGATGTTTTTCATCAAATTGAATTATCTTCTGTCTCAGGCGGCATAGGACACAATTTACTAGATTTATAGTGCAACCTGTGCATTGCCGGTGTCTCGTTTAATATTGGCAGTAATAAGAGGCATGTCCATCCTCCTCTGATCAGTCTGGTGCAACTTGAACCACATGACTACAAAATTCCTATCCACACAACAATCTGGTGCTAATTTGAAGAACAATTTTAAAAACAGAAATGTGGATGATTCATGGATCAAATTTTGGAAGCCAGTCTACCGGCAGGTGACAATAATTCGCCTTCTTCTCTCCGGATCCGAT
>JXSR01S046591.1:38631-52521 GCA_000969725.1 Ophiothrix spiculata
TTCTTCATCATGATTTCTTTCGTTGGCAAATTATGTGCAACATGTTACACATAACAAATTACACTGGTGCATTGCCACTCGCTACCAGTGTACAGGTGGAGCCAGTGATGTATAGTTGGCCTGATAAGATGGAATAGCTGTCCTCTGGTGACCTGATGAGCACCATCACAGTGAAAAAATTAATTATGCTTTGGACATGGGTGGATTTTAGAAATAGGTTCAGCATCTGTACCAATTGCCACCCATACTAAATCATATGGGGATACACCTGAGCCACCAACCACCAACCATTGTGAGTATGTCCACGCAGGTCAGTGTTGCTGGTGTCAGAGTCACTGATCATCCCAAGGCTCAGGTGCCTCTAACCCTACCTAACCGATGACAACCACTAAACCTAGGCAAATTTATCGTTTTGATAACTTGTTGTACGTTGCAACCCCTGGATTTGTTTATGCTTCACACCGAATAATCTATGCAAATCACTTCTGATAGTTCTATATGTGTCCATCAATTCTCTATACGGCCGTAAATGCAGCAAACTTCATTTTGCGCTACAGGTGAAAATACATGCAAATATCATAATTTGCCGAAATTGATTTTTTGACAAACTCGCAATCTATATGCTTTAACCAGTACTGGCTTTAACACTTGCAAAGTTTAATTTAAAATATAAAGGATAGGAAATATGAAATAAATCTGTATCCTAACAATCAACAGAAAATGTAGGGCTTACTGATCTTTGAATGCGTTTATATTAGTTTCATTTTTTACGAATTCCTAACTCCTCAGAACCAAACACTGCAGCACTAGTGGAAAAAGGGGATATTATAAAAGTATATGGGTTTGTTAAAGTCATAGGTATATTCCTACCTAAATACATTGGCATAGCCAGGGGGGTGCGGAAGGGGAGCGTGCACCCCGGGGGTCTTAATTCCTGGTAATAATACATTTGGCGACCCGTCTGATATAGGCAGGTGCCCCTAGCAGCCCCTAGACCCGTCACCGTTTTAGAACAGGATTTCCCCGGGGATAAGCAATCCTGGCTACGCACCTGAATATACTCTATCAAAACCTATTTTAACTAAAATGTTTGTACCCTATGAAATTCAGCATTTCCATTTCTACTGCATATCATGAATGAATATGCTACCTCGCATGATCACTACAGCTTGATCCAGAAGAACAGCATCAAAAAGAAATTCATTCATGAATACTATACAATTGTACTTGACAGTGATCATGTTCATCATGAATTATGGAAGAATGTTATGGTTCATGGTAGCAATGAACAGATCTTCCTCAGCGGGAATGCAATCAACCAAGTAGACCACTTTAAATACCTTGGCTCAGTGGTAAGGATTGATGGATATTCTACACCAGAGATTCGTATTAGACTGGCAGTTGCAAGAGATGCCACCAGCCAACTAATTGGACTATGGAAGGCAAAGGAGATCAGCCTGAAACTCAAGAAACAGCTGGTAAAATCTCTGGTGTGGAGCATAGCACTTTATGGTGCAGAAAGCTGGACTTTGAAGCAGAGTGATATGAAGAAGATTGAATCATTTGAGTTGTGGGTGTGGAGAAGAATGCTCCAGGTTGACTGGAAAGACAGAAAGACAAATGCATGGATCCGTCAAAGGGTAGGAGTAACAGAAGATGAAGGTTTACTTGCCCAGTTGAAGAAGAGGAAGCTGTCCGTGTATGGACATTGGAAGCGGCGATCAGACAGCCTAGTTCAGATGACTGTAGAAGGAGAGGTAGAAGGAAAAGCCAGACCAGGACGCAGGAAAACAGGGTGGATTGACAACATCAAGAAATGGACAGAGGGAGGAATGGTCGTGGCTAGAGCAAAGGCACACAAGAGAATGCCGACGGTTCTATGAGGACTATGGCAACACAGCAGCAGCAGCAGTTATGTGAGAAGGTTCTTATGTGAGAGAAAGTGGCTTTTTCAAGTACATTTTAGCTCTGAGGGGCCTTTTTTGAATTTCCAAAAGTTTTGGAATATTCTTATTTCATGATAGAATAATCAATGTAATTGCAAATAAAAAAAGTATTCTATGTGATATCATCAAATCCCTGTTCCAATCCCAAGGTGCATTATACTAAGGGAAAATAATTTTAACGCAGATAGTTGTTGCATTGAACATGTTGAATATTCTGTATGCCTAAAAGTCTAAATCAGCCTTTATGTGTCTCAACAAAAACGTAAGCTGTCTGATTTGTTTTAAACTTGACCAAGTTCATCGATTTCGCACTTTTAATACTCATATGAGGGCTATTTCTATATGTGATGGAAGCATAATTTATATCACTGTGCACATTTTAGCATCACTCCTATATTTTCCTTTAAAAAATGAAATGTCTCAGATACTAATTTTTAAATCCAAGTGTACTGTAGAGGTTCTGATTATGTTAGCGTTAGGAATTAAGATTAATGGTATGATTTTTGGTGTGACCAGGTAATTGCACTCAAATTTTTTTTAATCATTTACAGCCACCTCAAAAGTCGACACAATTTCCCTAAATTTCCACCAAAAACACCCATAAAGCTCCAAAACATGTAAGTGTATGTCGTTTCTTAATAAGATACTACATAAAATGCTTGGAAAACTACTGAAAACCAATTTATTTTATTTATTTTTTTGCTTGTCATTTCTTTTTTTTTTTTTTTGCTTGTCAGAAAATTTTTCCTCCAAAAAGTCGATTTTTTTTTTTAAATCCGCCCCCCTTGAAAATCCTGGCTACGGGCCTGATCATATGGTCATTTTTTTTAATGTGGGCACCCATAAATGGTGGATTTGTTACATGGAGAGTGATTTATGCATCAATTGTTGTCATATCATTTCAACAATCAAATGAAATGTCATAATTTTGGTATGATTTTAAAGACAATTTATTTGACTTTCAAGAAATCAAGAATAGAACCCAAATGAAGTGATTAATTAAGCTTAATGACCCGTTAAAGCTACTTAGCCAGGGTGGAGTTGGGTGAGGTTGAGGTGGGTGAGGTTGAGGCATCATGAAAATTGTGCATGAATTGTTCTGTCATATCTCCTTAAAAATCCATTGAAGTGTCACAAATCTTATATGATTTTAAAGGCTAGTTATTGTTTATCAAAAACAAGTTGGAATTAACACGAATAAAATTGATTATTAACGCTATTAACAAGTATAAGTCAATAAGCTAATTTAGCCAGACATGAAAACAGGCATAAATGTGGTTGGTGTGGATGAGATACGTACATTGTGCATCAAATGTTGTCACAACTTTTCAATCATCGTATGAAATTTCATAAATTTGGTATGATTTTGAAGATAATGTATTAGCCTATAAAATCAATTGAAAATATTAGCCAAATAAAGGTATTAATTAACTCTAATCAACGATTACCAGGAAGGAGTTAGGTATGCATGAAGTGAATGAGATGAAACGCAAATGGGCCTCACCTCAAAAAGGATGACCATATATGATGAGACAATTTGGTTACACACTGAATGTGTTTTATCATCACCCTGATCCTTATTGCTAGCCTGGCTGGTCCATAACTCAAACATGCTAAGGACTTACTTGTGCACATTTTCATCAATTTCAGCATAATGACATAATAATAAAGCTGGTCCAGTTTTTCTTTGTTTATGCAGGGGCAAATTAGACCAAGAAAGTGTCAGCAAACGAAAGTGTGCCTGCTAGTAGTTTGATCAAATTACTCGATAAATGCTACTGGATATAAAAGCGCATGCAGAGCTGCATATAACAGCTAATAGGTAATCAGCCTACATTTTTTTTAAATGATTAAATTATCCATCAGACATGATACTGTAAATGTCTACATGTAGGGCCTACCTTTTGTTTTTACACACAGCCTCTTAGAGATAATCACTTCTTACCCACTTTTTAATTGTTATCTTTTTAACCACTTTCTGGTTAATGTGGCTTAGCACAGAAACAGTGTCGGACACGAGTGAGCTGATATCAGCGGTGTTGGACACAGTTTCAATAGTATTTATGAGGAGCGTTTCTCCTGACAGCGCAGGGTTCAAAGCGTACAGTGCTTAAGGTATTAGTCATTGCTAAAAAATGCAATTTTTTGCTTTATTTTGCTTAATATCTCAAAAGGTAAGTTGGTAACCACATTTTTTAATATTACGTTTTTTAAGGACCAAGACATATGTGAAAAAGAGAGAAAAAAAGATATGTTTTTTTTAAATTATAAGTGTTTTTGTCTTATTTATTTTGATTTTACCATAAAAGTCAATGGTAAAAATTGGTAAAACAATGTGCTTTTTAACACTTAAGTGCATAAGGTGTTTTAGAATCCCGTAGTGCACAAGGAAGGGTCCAAATGGACCCCCTCCCCCCTAAAAACCACCATGTTCCCAGTCAAATTTTCCTCTGAAATTAAGGCCAGGTGTAGACTGTGTCAGCACAACTCGGAAACTCAAACAAATTGAAAATCGGTAGTTCAGTTTCAAAATGGAGGCCGAAAAATGGATTTCAATTTTCGAAAATAAAATTCCCGCCAAAAATTTTAAAACGGCTTTCCTGATTGAATTTTTTGATAAAATTTGGCTCATAGAAGCAGAAGATAAGTACAAATACATTGCTGAAAAGAAACTGGGAAAAAGTTATTCGGTTGTGATTTTATGGACAAAACAAATATTGAACAGCGCCATCATTTTACCAGCTTATCATCTCAAAAACGACGAGACCAAGTTGAATTTTGTTTGCACCAAAACATGCGCAACCCCTACCCTGACAATTACATAAAACAGCTTTATTGTGTTTTCGCACGAAAAACAAAATTCAGGGTCCATATGGACCCCACCTTATGCACTTAACTGTTAAATGGATATTTTCTCAAAAACTAAGTCGGTGACCCCACTTTTTTATTTCAGAAATGTGATCAGCACATATGAAAACACCACATATCAAAAAATAAGAAAAATAAAATAGAGGAATTCTAACTGTGCTAAGCCACTTTAATTTCTCCCTGGAAAAATATTCCCCTAGATTTGAACTTGGGACCTCTTGTAACCCAATCACTGCTGCTGTCAGCCCGGCTCCTAGCCTGAGCAGCAACTCTATGGTCACAACTAGTCTAGTCTATGATGCATTTTGACTTTTTCTGGTCTTTTGGATTCATCCAAATAATTTTTGAAAAGTTTCAAGTAACGAAACATCCTAAAATAAGAGTCAACACAGAATACATCAGATCAAAATACAACCTCAATACTGCCACTACATCCTGTTGCTTTCTCATTGGTAAATAGAGGGCAGAGTTTCATAACTAATCATATTGTCTGTCAGGCAGAAAATGCAGCCATTCATGTTCTGACAATTATTTAACTCATTCACTCCGACAAGCCGCTCATAGCGGCTTGCCAAAGTGTGCACGATTGGCCGGAATTTCTATTTCGACACAATTTTTTTCAAATTGCTCTAAAAAAAACTACAAGCCCAAATTGGTCGAAAATGCGCCAGCAAGCAGTTGAAACAAAGAACTATCTAGCACTATCATTTTTATTAGCAAAGAGAACAACCCTGCGCTATACAATTATTGTATGCTATCATAAAGTGAGGTGTCTGTGAGCCGCTCAGAGCGGCTTGCCGTCCAAATAGGACAGATTGTGAACATTTTATTCCGGAGTGAAAGAGTTAATTCTGCAAATAAAACGAACGATTCCTTCTCATAATATTTGCTTGCTTTTTCAAACTGTCATTCTGCATTCAGTAACATGGCATTGTTAAAAAACACATGTATGCTGAGCGTTCAAAACATATTCAAATCAGTGTAATATTTTTACTTTTGCCACCAATAGGTCAAGAGAAGGGAAAGAGTCTAATCTCAAATGTGAAACGCCATATTGAAAGGTACACATTTGTTTGTTTGTTTGTTTATCCAGGTTGGCCTGTAAGTGACACATTGGATCAATGACAAAGTCATATAACTCAAATCTCATGTATAAAGCACAAGCCACAAGCCTGGATAGCCCCCAAAAGACAGCAAAACACCATGCTCCCAACTCAACTTGGGATACATTTACTCTCAGCCCTTATTTTGTAAGAAAAGAAACTAGGAAATCTAGTCTTGTGTCCGATACATGTTTGCAGCGCTTGTTTAGCGATACAAACAAACTTAAAGGTGTACCATTCGAAATGGTGAGTCACATATGTCAAAAATAGGGACATGGTCCCTGAAGGTTGTCCAATAATTGAAGTCTTTTTTTTTAAGTGAGTTTTTCCAAATTTCTCAAATTTCCATAGAAAAAGAGTTTCATGCTTTTGCTGTTGCAATATGAAATAGGGTATCCCCAGTGATTATATTACTGCATTTGGGAATGGCAAGAAAGTTTTTGTTTTTGTCTGAAGATGAACAATAGAATGCACAGAAAGGAAGAGTCTGTGAAATAGTACAGGATTTAATTAGAACACTAGTTTTGGCAATAACTTATGAACGTACAAAAGGAATCCTGTTAAACAATACAGGATTTCAAAGCAAGAAGACCAAAATGTCAAATTCAGGAATTTCATCAAAACTTTTAATATAATCGCCTTGCCTTATCAACATGATGCTCAGATTCCCCCTATATGAATCACCACCGAAAAACTTGATTAATGCCTGGAATATCCGATATCTCAGTTCTATTCAAATTTTATCAGGTGTGAAACAAAGTGACAAAATCGCTATTACGAAGTGATTACGTAACTCTCCCAGTTACAGGATCTTGCACATCACCTGACGACAGATAGGGCCAAATTATAGTCTGCCTCCAAACAAAATTTTTCCTACCAAACATTTGTTATTTGGTGACTCTGATATGGCCCTTAGTACAAAACTTTTGTGTGGTGATCAGTTTGTTTCATCTATTGTCATGTTTGTTACGTGTAATCCGATTATCACCCAGATAACTGGATCACACTTTCTGGTTTGGACCTATCCACACACAGGCTAAAGCTCAATTCATACTATTTTGAGCTATCAAACATTTGGTGCAACAAGTCTTTGTTATTACATCAATTCCAATGTATCTTCTAATCAATACTGGATGATTGGTGTTGATAATCACCAAGCAAAGAAAATTTGGTGGAGTATTGATTTTTCATCACCAAGCCTCCGTTACTAAAAGAAAATACATTGTAACTATATATCAGATTATAAGATGACAAAGACTTGATGCACCAAATGTTTGGTAGCCCATAAGAAGTATGATCTGACCTTTAATGTACGTAATGATGTAATTTGTAGGCCTACCTTAATATAGTTCACCACGATCACCAAAGTGAACTTCAACTTTCCATGATATTTGCTGATTTTATTACATTTTAGAAAGCTATTCTATCTATTTATTTATTGATTTCAATAACAACTCTTATTAAATTTGAATACTTAAGTCCAAGAGACAATTATTTATCCTTTGAATTTTCAGATCAACGCCGATGTAAAAATGAAGTGATGTATTTCTTTAAATTCTCAAAATTTACACTTTTCTACATCTACCAAACCAATTTTGGTAAAGATATAATGTTTTTATGTATAGTAATATGTCTAGACTATAATAAAATCATTTTGATTCAATAGGTACACTTTTTGGACATTGAAAATTTAGGGAAATACTATCAACAGTTTGCTAAGGAGCGAATTAGGTGAAAAACCATCTTTTTTAGAACAAATATTAACATTTGTTTGTTTGTTTTGACTCTATGTCTTTCATTGATTCAACGAAGTTTTTATGAATGTTCATGCCCATACAGATTCATCGCTAATTAAATCCTGCAAGTCCCAATACATGGTAAAACTCACCATTTCTTTTGCAGCCGTCCCTTTATTGACCCACGTCTGTTCCTACGAGATGATACGGTGCTCAAAATCATTGTAGCTCTAAATTACAGATTCTTAAAGAAAAATCCAAGTTTATTCCAATTTATTATTGCTGTCTGCTGCAAATGTGAAGTCTTGCCTGTGTCAGCTCTAAGGCAGCGAGGACAAACTAATAATCCAAGTGAAAATGGATGCAATATTGCTTGATATTGGCTTATAAGTCAAGAATCAAAAAGAAGTATTTCTATCAGGACAACCGATGATGCATTAAAATAACTGCCGAGTTGAAACTTTAATCCAATCAATCCTCTTGGTTAGTTTCAACACCAACCAATCAGGATACCAGAGGCTAACCGAAAACCTAATAAATCCAATTCATTTCATAATAGTTCAAAATTAAACAAATAAATAAAATGATCATTCAGGATAATAGCTGGTGATTAAATCCACACTTGGACATCCACAAGTGATGAAAGTTGACAATTATCTTCTGATCAAGTCTCAATGTCAGATAAATAAATGATTATATTTGCATTGTTCAGGACATCCTCCTTGTAATTTTCATGGTCTTGAGCCTGGGTGAATGAACTCCACCACAAGGTTTGGTATATCAAATTCAAAGTCAACTATTAATTACATTACTAGATTTTCTTTGAGTTTTGATGCAAAAATAAGAAGAATATGGATGAGGAAGTCAGGCTGCTGTTGTTGCCAACAAGCTGAAAACTTGACATGAAGAATATACAAATCCTTAGCATCAAAATGACTCACTGTATACACCAATCCAATGTTAATAGTTTGAGAAACTTAAAACAAAATTTGCAACACCAGTCTTACTTTTCACAAACTAAACAGATGCAAAGAATCTCCAAAAACTGGCTTATAATAGAAAAGCTGTTTTATTCCAAAAGTATTCCATTGTAAGAAAAATCTAAAAATTTCCACACTGCTTCTATCCAAACCAATGCCGTAGGCCATGTCATAGAAACAACTATAATAAATCCATATTCACTAACAAACTGCTGTCAGTTTATACATAGAATTAGCAAAGTCATTTCTGAAATCCACACCTGACTACATGGTCTTCCTCTCTATTTAGCCTACTTTCCCAAAAGTCATTCAACAAGTAGCTCAGACTGATGTTTTACTTCTCTTTAGGAAATGTTACATTTCCATAATTATATAAATAAGCCCTAATTGCAGTATCCCTGTCTTCTCTAGTCTGTGTTCAGTGGCAGATCTGGGATCTGAAAAAATTGTTGTTCATGGGGGTCTGAAAGGGTGCTTGTACTGAAAAATTATAAAAATTGGGTTGATTTAGCAGGATTTTGGTAAATTTATAGCCCCTCTGCATCAGCTGATTACTGCCCTGGATCCGCCACTGGTGTTATAGCCAACAGGAATAGTAACAAAACAAATTTTTGGGAATCAATATTCAATAAACCAACCGGTAGGTGGGAGTGGTCCAGACCTGTGAGGGGCATTTCTAATAACTGTGACAGATAACTGCAGCTTCTTTGCACTTGATAACACAGGTGACTAAGAACCTACTACTCTTTTCCCTGAAGCGAAACACAAAAATGATGCAACTCTGGATTATATAGTATCAAAGCAGAAATAACTGGTGGGTATTGGCAAAAATATGAATGTATATCAGTACAAAATTATGCTGTATGTTATATGCCTTAAAAATTTCCTAAACAGTCAAAATGCCATTAGATATTTACAAAAAAATCAAGTTCTTTGTAAACTTGTATGTTAAGTTAACAATTCCTAGATCACTAAATTGCTAAAATCATATAACATACTTATATAGAAACTATGACAGGAAGATATGTGTAACATAATTGACCTTTACCTGAACTTCATAATCGGTAATTGTTAATTAGACATTTCAAAGACAATAAAGTTGAATTTCCTCCTGGTGAGCTTCAATCAGAAAGATACCACACCTTTTTCTCCAGAATAGGTAAACATTTTTAAAATAATTCATTCAAACAATATATCAAAGGAAAAAAAAAAAGAAAACAAGTATACAATAAATAAATAATAAATTAACAAACAAATATAAATAAATAAATAAACAAATATATAAACAAATAAATAAATAAACAAATAATAAATAAAAAAATAAAAATTAATAACCAAAAGAATAAATAATAAATAACATAATAAATAAATAAATAAATAAAACTTTACATAACCCAACTCCTGCGTAGTAATTTCAATATTGGTGGTGCGACACTTTTTTGATTCAACTGATAACTTGAATAAAAAATTTGAAACTCAAACGGTACAAGTCATTACATTTTTCAACCATGAAAAAAGAGATGTCTCTTTTTTCATGCTTCAAAAGGAGATATCTCTTTTTTCCATGTTTCAACGTAGCTTTTGAAATCTTGTTATTCTGGTTCTGAGCATTTGTAGCTAAAATAAACAACAGTAATTTATTTTGTTATTAATTGTTAAAACATTATGAACATATCTTTTCTTGATGCTTTTACTTTTCAACTTAAAACATTCATAGTAGACTTTATATCAGGATTAACAACGTAGATAAAATTATCCGTCACAAGGCGTTACCAATTATGTCGGTTATGCACCTATTTGATACACCACTCATGACAGTTCACTTGATGAAAGTACATACCAAGAGAAGATATTGAGGAGATATTGTGGGTATCCCATCATACATTGCTTCCTAAGGGAAATTTTGTACAGGAAGTCATGTGAGTATAGTTAGTGATGAAAAATGCCCAAAATGCGAGATTACAACAATTAACATTGAGTTATGGGTATTTCTTCACTAACTACTCACATGATTTCCTATACAAGCAATCCCATAGGAAGCAATGCATGATGGGATACACACAATATCTTCTCTTGTACATACCTGAACCTGTCAATGGATTTCATGGTTGATTGCAACAAACTGGTCATCTTGAAAGTTCACTTGTTTTAATTTCTTGCGCTTGGTTAGTGTTAATTATGCAGGCACGATAATTATGTTTGTTGACTGTAAACAACAACTGAAATATTGACAAACAGGAAACACAAACAATAGTTTGACGTATCATTTTGGTATAGATTTTGTCAACAGAAAGATTCAAGATTATAAAGAACAATATTTGATGTTAATCAAACCAATCATCAAGACAGAATGTCTGGAAAAACTGATGGGGAAAACAGGAAAACTAGCAATGAAATCAAAATATATAATTGTTTTGTTTTTGTTTTCCCTTTTATATAAGGAAAAACATGAAATGGGGGATGTATGCAAATTGGACTGTTACTGTTGCTCCAAAGATAGAAACTCCTTGTGATCCCGGGTCGTGATGCATTTGAATCCCTCTTAATCGCTCTCCAAGGTCAATATATTCGCAAAGTATTGCAATTCCATTGCCAAGACATCTCCAACACATCGCCCGAACATTGACAAGATATTTCAAAGACACAGGGGAAGCTCCATCATTTGCCTTTTTCAAGATTCACTTGCGATGCATTCAAGATGCATCATAAAAATCCTATTACTGTTGCTTTATAGTAGGTCTCAGACATACCAAGTTTGCTTCAGTTTCATACTTATGCATATTGGACCCCTCCTCCTACAACCCCCCGGAAAATTCGCGAAATAGGCCCAGGTCACTCAGTAGATGACTTAACATGAAATAACATAGGCCTAATACAAAAAAAAATGTAAGTAATGCAAAATAAAACAAGATATGCAGTCTTTTTTTCTAAAATTTGTAGTTTTTAAAAAGGATTTCTTGTTATTTTCATATATTTTCTAGGTGATTTTCTGTATTTAAGACGATTTCACTCTACTATCCTTGGGTTGTTTAAGACAATTTTGAGTTATCCTGTTGTGTTGCATTATCGACCCATAACATGGGGCCTGTTAGTGATGATTCTTCATTTTAAACTGTTATTTAAGTCAACTTTTAACCAAATCTGTTAATATTGTTTTGGTTTTCCGGATGGACTTGCATAAATTTCCTGGTAACAGGTTTTGTAGAGGAAGGGTGCCCTCGATGGTTATCCTGTTGTACTGTAATTGTATGTGGCTTTATAACTACCACTTTAACTAAGCATAAGGCAAGAAAAAAATAATATTGTTGTGTTGCCCTCAAGTGGAATTTCTGAAAAAATGAGTCGGTCAGTAGGAAAATAATTTAAAAAAAAAAATAACTTTTTTAAAAAGCACCTAAATTATGAAATGTTGGTGCATTATCCACTATTTTCCAAAATATTTTCTCAAAAAACGCCCTATCTCAGCAAAATTGGGTGCTTTCCCGACCCTATTTTTTTTTTTTTTAATTTTTGAATAGGGTCAGTCGCTGAGGGCAACATAACAATTTTTTTGGCCTAATAGTGGCTACATACATTTTCATTCACTGAAACCAATATTAGTAATATACTTTAATTTCAATTATTGGCTCACCCTCACTGTATAGGCTCACTAAACTCACCTTTGGGTTTTCCCATAGCTGCAGTTATATACTTTAATTTCAATTATTGGCTCACCCTCACTGTATAGGCTCACCAAACTCACCTTTGGGTTTTCCCATAGCTGCCAGTGCTTCGGCGTCTTTCTTTGTCCTGTCGTTTCTTCGTTCGCCCAATGCTGCTTCTCATCACTGACGTTCTGGAAAACATCTTCAATGTCTTTTTTTTATATTAATCCAAGATGCAGACGATGTTATAAATCCAACAGATAATATATATCCAATATAGTGTTATATTCCAATATAGTGATAATTTTCAAATTCGTATAAAGGTAGTTTTCTATCCATTGTAATCTATTCCACTAAAATCTCAACTTTTATTGAGTACATCAGCAATGTAAAATATATTCCATGTATCCTATATGTCCTTTATGGTTAAGCTTAAGCCTATCCTAGGCTAGGCCTTCCAAGGTTGCAACCATCTATTATCTATACTGCAACTTATTATGAAGTGAGCTGGAATTTTAAGCACTTCATATGTCCCTTTGACTGCTCTAAACAATTCAATAGCAGTATATTTTCAGCAATTCAATATAATCAAAGTTATATCATATATTCTTCTAAATCTTTGAAACTGATATTGCCTGTAGCTCAGAAGACTCTGCACTTCAACAAGTCAATAATTAGCTGAATTAACAATTGTCATCCAAATATTGAAGTCACCTTGTCCGACCACAATATGACACAAATGTCAATATCGTCAAATCCAAATGCTTCTCGGTTCTCAATATTTGGGAATTCAATATATAAATCGGCAATATCCAATCCAGCCATGTACAATTGGCCATTAGGTATCAAATGTGGAAGCTGAGACAGGTGTTGACTTTGCATACCTCTTATAAATCAAACATTTTAAGTGGTAAACCAAGATAAAACTTTTTAAAAAGTTTTAGGCCAAAAAACTTGACATGTCTCCCATAAATTATTCACATAAATTGCAATTTCGCTCAACTTTTCCTTTCAATGGCAATGACCAAACTCAATGGCAAAGTAGACAGCAAGGCTATAAGTATTGTTTGCATGGATTAATTATCTTGTCAATTTGTCAAATTTTGTCCATAATGACCTTTATTTATATAAGAATAATCCTTATAATTATTCCCTGACAGAAAATGAAACAAGTTATAAAATTTCAAATCATATCAAATTTTCTGATATCACAAACGTTTTCTATGTTTTTTCCTAACTTCCTACAGGTTTACAGCTCATCAGAAAATGAGATTTAAATGCAAGGTCTTTGAGGTGTGTCTGACACATTTGGTGTCCAATGCCTTCCATATATTGAAGGGAAGCGATTTACAGGTCTATTAATAACCAAGTGTGAAGATGTTAATTTGCAAAGTATCGTCAATAGTCCATTAGTACTCACAATTCAATTCAAAGTTCCTCAAATTACCGTCTACAGCAATATCAAAATATTTTCTCAGACTACCGCATACTGCAGGTACGATGGTGCAAAGGTGCAGAAAGTCTTGGTGCAATTATCAAACCATCATGATATCAAATCCAAATTCTTGTAAAGTCAAAAGGCATTATACTGCTGGAACGCTAAGAATGTGGTA
>JXSR01S046591.1:72654-86540 GCA_000969725.1 Ophiothrix spiculata
TGAAATCCTTCCAACTGAAGTTTTCTCTGACACTGGAACTGTGTTAGGGTGCACGTGCGGAGAGCAATTCGCAAGGTTGGAGATCATTAAGCAAAAGCGTCAAAAAGGACTCTAACTATGTTCACGCAAGACCCATTTTTTAATATTTTGACACCCTGTATGTAATCGCTTTAATCAATTATGAAATTACTCAAATAACAAGGATGAGATCTATTTTTTGTTTCATCAGGTTAACCTATGTTAAATATAGTGCTAATTTGTTAAATTTTATGCACATGATACACTTTACTAAATATAAACAGTACAATCTGAGGAAAAAACACTAAATTTTAACATCCTGTATAATGTATGCAATGTTGATGATAAACTTGTGTTCAACACATTGACTTCTTATATACAAGTCTTATTTTTGTCTGGATGTCAAATAATTGACGATCATTTTAATGATATTTTTGTTTGTCCCACCCGGTATAACACTTAGCCACCCTGTACGCTTGACTTGATATTCACATTTTGAAATTGCTGACTCTATAAGCTTTCAGGATATATATACTTTTATGCACTTAAGATGCATATTTTTGAAATCCAAAGGGTTTTGTATAAGAAGAGGCTATATTTTCACTAAAACACACATGTAACGCGATTGGGTCCTAACTTAAAAAATGCGACCATATGTGTTCAATGACAATGGGAGAGACAGTAAATTGATGCCTGATTTTAAAGAACATTCTTTGAAGAAAATACTCCGATTGACTTGAGCAACGTTGTTTCCAAATTAAAATGTTTTCACGGTCTTCAGTTTGATATGCGTAAACCAAACGCGTGTGATCAGTGAAAGATGGGGCCAAACTCGTCACATTTACTGAGTGGCCTTGGACTTGGTTGGTCAGATTAAAGGAAGATAGATATTTATATAAATGGATAGTATACCGTATAGTCAAATTAAGGGAATTATTGTAGGTGACGATGATGATGATGATGATGATGACGATGACGATGACGATGACGATGATGATCATGATGATGATCATGATCATAGTGACTCCTCTTGTCATGCTTAAAGTGTAATTTGGTGTCAGGAGTGGTGTATCCTTGTTTTGAGTTTAATTTATTGATATAAGCATTTAATCTTCATTTAGTTCAGTTTAACAGATCATGATTATTAATTGGCTCAGTTTGACATCAAAATTTAACATCATTATTCTTGCCTGCTATATATTAGGATGTCTATAGTTAAGTGTTTATGATTTCGAACAAATTGAGTTGGCACATTAGAAAAAGGTTTGGCATCATAGGTTTTTTATTTTTTCAGAATTAGTTTTAGATCTCCTCGAAATCCTTGTCTGTATCTTTATAAATCATGAATATAGTTTATCTTATTGCTAAATCATTCTATGTATATATTGCTGTCTACTGGAGATAGAGATAAATTATAGAAAAACAATTTTGTGTTCTTGTACAGATAGTTAGTGTTTATTTATTTGATTGTGTTAACTTTTTAGATTCTTCAACTCTGAAAACTACAGACTGAATCAGGCCTACTACATGTAGAAATTACCATTACAAAGATCTTGCAGAAAAAACCAACCCAGCACAGAGCTTCCTGTTGAATACAGACTGACATACTGAACTCAGATAAATCAGTTCTTATAATGAGGGATTTGTTTCTTTTGAACACATAACAAGTGAAGGAGAGGGACATACAATTTTGTCAATTTTTTATTTCACCTTGTTAAAGATCTTTTTTTAGCTAATGAACCTATTGGGAGTGATAATTTCATTTTTTACAATTTATGCAATCTGGATGTTCTAACATAAAAATGAGTGGATGATCTTTTATTATCTTCTACATACCTTGTTTTTAAATCATTGCTTTACATATACATGTATAGCAATAACATCTATTTCAGAATTACAGGGACAAAGAAGAAAGAAAAATAATTTCAAGCAGGTTTGAATACTTAGTACAAAGTCTAAGCTGTGTTTAGTTGAAACTTTTTTGAAACCTTCTTATCCATTTGTGATGACTCACACCGAAAAGGGGGACTTTGCGACAGAAAACTCTCAAGATACAGGTGAAATAGACAGCAGAAATAACGAAAATAATAAAAATTTCCAGCAGATTTTCTGTTGTAAAATTTGATCACCTTCATCATTTTCAACAAGTAAGGTGTCATTTTAAAGCTTAGAAAATGCTGCAACAGATGAAATGAAAAAATCAAAATTGATATCATCTTCAAAGTCCCCCTTTCGATGTGAGTCATCACATTTTTTGTTTTATATGGCCAAATTCCTCTTTTCCTTTCTGCACCACACATCAGTGATTCAAAATAGATCAACACAAGTCACCTTTTGTTGACAGTCAATTAGGCATCACTTCAATTCCAAGACCCCAGTTCCTCATTTGTTGAATTCTCCAAGTACATCACGAACTGACAGGCGCAATAACAAGATGGGAAAGATAATTTATAGCCGACAATATTTTGTGATAGGTCATTGTAGGTCACTTCATGTTCTAAGCAATGATTTTATGAAGAGCAGACACTCAGCTAGAATTATTGGCCCAGAAAATATGTTTTTATAAATTTGAAATTTACTTGAGGGGTGACATTCTGGCTTAAGGGTGACATTTCATCTCAGGGTGACTTTTAAGATGTAAAATGTATTACATAAAATCAGACTGTTAAAGGGACTAGCCTAGATTTCACTTAGAATTAAAAACTTATGGAAATGGTTTAAATAAAGCTTAGAAGTATAGTAAAATCCAAAAAACTACAAAAATTTACACAGAAATGGCTCAAACTGACAGCAAATTGATTTGCAACATATCTATATATGTGATGGTGGTGTGACTATCCAGTGTTTTCTAAATCCTAAATTTGTACCTCAGATGGATTTACCAGATAAAAGATCAAATGAAGCTCTTGGATATAAGTTAATACATATATCGAAAGAGAAACAATTTTATCAAAAACAATTTTGTTTACCCATCACAGGTGTAGAAACAAGATCTTTTTAAAGATTTGAAACTAGAAACACTTTTTCAACCATTTTTTGTCGCCGGCGACAAAAAATACATGCTGGTAAATAATTTCATTTTTTCCTCTGTTACACAAATTCAGCAGAAACTACTGGTAGGATATGTTAGTATAATCATGTACTATCGATACATCTGAAAAAAATATATTGTCAGAAAATGAGCGGACAGGATCTAGACCAGTCCCTTTAAACTGTTCCAGCCTCAAGAGCCTTCTTGTTATGGTTTAACATTTCTGATTTAATTATTTTCTTGTATTAAAATGATTTTTTAAAAAAATCTCATTATCAACATAAATGACGGTAAAGCAACAAGAAAATCACCAATCGGACTAGTCTGTGCTACAGCACAGACCAGGTTTAAAAGAAACACACACTCATTGAAAACTATATCATTTGCTCGCGCCTGGCTTCCGGCGAAAGGCGAGCGAAGCCTCTAGCACCTTCGGCGCTCGTTGTTAGTGATAATGTACAAAAATCGAATCTTTGTCAAAGACTACAATCACACAGGAATGGATTTGAACCTGAGATCTTGCCATTTCAGCTTCAACAGGCTTTTTGTTGGACATATTCCCGGGGACATATCGGCCATTCTCACGAAAATGGCGCCAGTAGCCATATTTCGTTCTTTGGTCTGAAAATTCTTGTGTTTTGCTTTAAATAAGTAAAAATGCTCATATTCATGTAGTACTTGGTGAGCTCTACGTGGACATATGGTCAATGGGGCTGCAAAATAATAGCTGATTGATTGTTTGAACTTAAATGTTGTCTTTTAATCAATAACCACTATGACTGTGCTACATATAAATCACTCATGATGTAATTAGGCCCTTTTGCCTTGGTCGAGGTGAGATTTTGTTTCAGTTAGGTCCATTTGACATATTAATTAAACCTAATTAATATTACAAAAATAGAATAATTTTTAGTTTAATAGGTGTATTATGATGTGCTTATTCATAATATATGCATAACTCAATTTTGACAAAAATGTCAGTTAGGCCCTTTTGCCTTGGGGGGGCAGTATAGTTTTCCATACTTTTTTTACCGTTATCTTGGTCATTTTGCTTCAAGAAGACACCAAATTAGGCAAAAATGGCATGTCTTTGCAAGAGGCATCTATTTTATAGTGATAGATACATCATAAAAAAACATTTTCTTGTTCATGCCTGTGTGATTTATTTCTCCAAATGCATCAATAATATAAGATAATTATCAATTTTGAAAGTTGGATTACCTGGTAAGCCACCAGAAACAAGTATAAGGTTTCCGCGAAATCAGTGTATATTACGTTATCCATGTAGTATCTCGATTCCTAAGATCATACTGAACGGTAACCATAACACTTTTTGCGCAACTCGAAGGCTAACATATGTGTACATTTGAAAGTCATAACATTAAAAATGTTTGGTCGTAAGTTTGGCTTTTAAAAACAATTATATTCCAAAATTTATTGTGACCGTTTTAAGCATGTATATTACGTTATCACCAAATCTAAAATATGCAAGAGTCTAGACTACCTTTATGCATATCAAGGCATAGGCCTTAATCCCCTGACCATGTTTAGCCAAAATAACCAGCAATGTATGTGATCATCTTAATTTAACTGATGGCAAAACATCAAAATGTATATTACGTTATGTATATTACGTTATCCAATGCAATAACAAAAATTACAAAGATCCTTGAAATTATCTCTTATGTCAATTTTAGGCTTCCCCGAGTTGCTCCTCGTTTGACAGCTCCTTGCTGCACTTGTTTGACAGCTCTTCCTATTCTTTTACATGCTAAATTTGAAAGTTCTTGTATAAAAATATAAGAATAGTGGTGTTCATAACTTTTGTGGTTCCATGATGCTTGACATACTAGCTAATAATAAAAGTTTATTTAGCACGTTTTTAT
Source organism: Ophiothrix spiculata (assembly GCA_000969725.1). NCBI lineage: Eukaryota > Metazoa > Echinodermata > Ophiuroidea > Amphilepidida > Ophiotrichidae > Ophiothrix > Ophiothrix spiculata. The sequence continues at coordinate 77,590 of JXSR01S046591.1, forward strand.
GAAACTTCATTTTTTCGATTTTTCCAACTCAAGTGGAGTCACTTTCGTGAGAATAGCCGATATATTCAACACAATTTTTATCTAATTCTAACGGTAGTTCCCTCACTTTACACCAACAATGGTCCTGGTTCGATTCACAGCCCGGTGCTTTATGTGCATTTAGTTAGGCCCCTGACACTTTATCCTCATATACTTCATAGCTCATTTGATTACTATTCAATCAATGTAAGTGACCTGGGTTCACGCTATCCTTACAACATTATACTGGACTGTCCCCCCGGGAGTCCGCTGAGATACCAATTTTAAAAGGACAATACTCATGCAACTAATATTGGGGGTTCGGTATTGTTTTCCACACCGATTGAGTTTGGGATGGGGACCGGCCATGAAAAGTGTTTTGTCGTACGTTTGTGTATTAAGCCACCCACCTTTTTTCCATTCGCTGCTTCAATGAGAGGCCAGGGGGATCACTCAAGTATAATGCTCCAGGCATAGCGTAGCCACAATTGTTCAAAACACCCCATAAAGGTTTATTTTTTCTGAAGCCAAAATATATTCTTTTCCCCTATCTCCACTCAGTTTTACCCCTAGAGTTTGAAAGGTTTACCCTATTTCTTGAAAATGGATACTTTTGATACCCTAAACGGCGTCACCTGATTCAACCTTCTTTCCTCAAAACAACGCCAATTCACCTTTTTCTTGGTCACACTATGTCTGCAGCATTATACTTGAGTGCCCCCCCCCCCCCCCCTGGATGAGAAGGTAATGGTAGGGAACTATCGTAATCAATTATGACTGCATTAACTCTGTAACTCATGAACTGGCATGACTGAGCAAGAAACCAGGGCCTTGACTTCTATTCCGGGCCAATGGACCAAAAAATGGACCAAAACGACTGATCTATTACTCGAATTTGTATACTCGCCCTTCAACCCGTACAAATCAAACGCTTCACTAGTGTTAGTGACAACGCAACGACTGTAAAAGAGTATACATCACTTGGCAGAATGTCGTAAACAACTTCAACAAAATGCTATTGCACTGACCTTGTTTATTTTGGATCTACTGAACTGAATAAAGCTGTTACGTGTGGTTGAATGGAGCAATGAAAATGGCCGAAGTGATCATAAATGTTAGATCGGCCAATTTATGATAAAATGGCCGATCTGACAAGCGTCAGATAGGCCATTTTCATTTTGGTTTATTAGCATACTAGTACTTTCTAAGTCGCGGTTTTTTACCAATGCTCACAGTAGGTGCCTCTTAGTCCAAGGAACTGATTTATTCAAAAATCTCAATTTAGCCATTTTGTTACTTATGCCATTATTTTATTAGGGTGACGATGTACGCTTAATCGGATACAAAGTGTGCAGCATTCTTCATTGTGTGTCCTCGTTTTTGTCCACATACTACGTTACACAAAGTGGAACGTAGGCTAATTGGGGCCATGTTTTGAACTCGGTGTCATCTCTGTTACTCTGTGATTTGGTTTTCAGTCCATACTCACTTCCGCAGGTTATCCTCGGGTACTCCAGTCTTCCTCCTACATTCAAAAACTGAACTTAAGCCCAGTTGAAGGTAAGCTTCCTTTCACTTACTTGGTATGGTACCAAGTACCAGGACCATGTACCAAGTTGGGTTTCCTTGGCGAAAGCCTAAACCCGGGGGGGGGGGGGGGGTTCAAAAAAAAAATTGTACGGGGATGTGCCACGCAGACTTTGCGATAAGTACCGTTCTCTATACCTAAAAAAGGCAAATTTGCAACCCTTCACCATACCATTTTCCGCAAGAAAACACCAAATTTGGGTCAAATTGGGTGCTTTTTAAGGCAGTTTTTCCCCAAAAAACACCCATTTTTTCATTTGGGCACATTAGGTCTGTGTCAAAAACCCACCCATCGATATACCTAAAATGGCAAAATTATACCCCCAAACCGTGGCACATACCCATATATCAACCTAATGTGAGACCCCCGGGGGGCCTAAACAAGCTGAAAAATGCGCATCAAAATATAAGCTTTACCTTTACAGTCAGCAAAACAATAATTACAGATAATTGTCTAAGATGCTCATCATTATCTTTTTAAATAAAAATATTAAGCCATTTTGAGGATTAATGATCACACTCATTTTAAAATACTAAAAAATGTATAATTTTGAAAACAATACCCCAATAATTAAGTTTATATTCCTACAGGCTGTCTCTAATCAATTCTGACTGCATCAAAGTATCATATATTAATTCAGGTCAACAATATGCTCCCCAAAACATACACAAAATTGTCTTTAGGACTAGAGAGGGAAAAAAAGAAAGAAAAAAACTTTTCTTGAAATGCGCAATGTTGTCGCCAAGAGCCGTGCTGTTGTTTCAGCTGGATGTGCTGACAAACAACGTCACAATTACTTGGCGTAGACGGTTTTATACACATGAATCATGGGATATGATGGGTACTATGGCAACGTGTCAATGTGAATTAAGTCGGTAACGAATCAGCCCGCAAGTTTTGCATCTATTAATAATAAAAGTCTTGAAGCCCCTTAACAAAGTTGCCCTTAGGTGAATTGGTTTAGAACAAGGAGGTTGAGTGCCTAGAGAGAAAACTACGTAAGTATTGCATAAAATATGTCATGTTTCAGGTACCTTTATTATGCAAGAATATTCAAGCTTTGTTCAGGTTTTTTCATTTTTCACACAATCTGAAAAGCACATTTTCAAATATGCAAAGAATCTGACTCACAGAAACATTACTTTTGCAGTTCTCTTATTTTTATAAATAATCAGCGCTTTGAAACAGTTGTATAGGGCGCTCTATAAATGGTGTGTATTATTATTTTTATTATTATTTATAGTTTTATGTTATGAGTTCCTTTTTTATCAATATATGTTTTTGAGGGATAGGTATACAATTATTTTAACCATGCCTGATTTTGACCTATGTGGACAATGTGGTAAAAGATGAAATGAGCAAATCATTTTCAAGGAAATTAGAAGGCTGCCTCCAAATCTTGCTTATATTTTCGCAACAAGGAAAGAGTCAGCAATGCATATATTATTAAACTGTCATTTTTCCACCGGTTATTTCTTCTCAACTTATCTTTTTTTTTTTTACAAAACTCTCCCTGCAGCAGTCTCCCAGTGCCACGCAACAGACACCAAGACATGCATGGAAACAGCCAGGCTTGATGGAGAAATGGCTGTGCTGTCCCTGGACAAAATCGAGTACAAAAATAGTACAACATTCCTAAGGTGCACATTTGGAACATCATTTACATATTTCATCCTTGTACAAGAATGCAAGACATAGAAGTCACTCAATCCTATCTCCAGTAGACAGCAATACATATAAATCAACAAGGTGAGCCAGGACCGGGTGAGCACCCCACACAGATCCATGGGACTGTATGCACACAATATAGGTTTAAAGTTAGACTTGGTGTAAGTCAAAATTATTGCTGCCATAAAAGGACCTTTAGAAACATTTTGAACTACAACAGCTTTAAAATACTAACGTTTCAACCAAAATCTTACAAAGAACACAAAATATGAAAATATTGGTTGAGGAAAATACTTTTAGCTGTGAAACAAAATTTCACTTAAACCAGGTCTAACTTTAAACCTCTTGTGCATACAGACCATGTTGTTTATATACACAGATACATTGTTCTGAAAGGAAAAGAAAAGAAAAACAATATTGGGAAAATTTTGAAAAAACAATAACTAAATGGTACAGGAACTATAGTATAGTTTTAGAAGAAGCAATAAACAATCCAAATTGTTAAAAATAAACCAGCGGAACTTAATCTTCACCGGCGTGCCCAGAATTTTTCTTCTTTTTGGGAGCTAAAAGGGATTTGTCGATTTTAAAGGGGTTGATTGGTAAAAATCCATCAAAACAGGCTGATTTTACATGCTTTTTACAATTTTGCAGGACGAGGGGGTCTTCAGTCCCAAAAGCCACCCCTGGGCACGCAATGACCTCTGATTTCACTCACATGGAGCCCATCACAGACTCAGTTGCCAAACAAGGATGATCAATAGAAGAGTGCAGTCTGGGCTCCCATGTATTTTACTCCTAACACATACTTTGCACATCTACGGTATATAAAAAATCACAAAATTTGGTTTAAAATTTACATATAACAAAACTTTTCAATCAAATGTTCTAAATCACAAGGTAGTGACAGATTTGTGATTGGTTGCATCATAAAAAATGGTCCCCAGGCAAATACGGGGAAAGGGCTCCTTACATAAAGTATACAGGTATTTGAAGCACAAATGGGCAATTTTTCCACAAAAATTCCTAAATAAGGGAGGCTTGGGCCAGGGAATTGGGTTTCAGAAATGAACCACTCAAGCAAGGAAATTTTCAACAACAAAAAAGTGAACCAAGAAACTGTAGTTTGGCGAGCAAATTTAAATTAACTAGAAACACTGTTCGTGATTGACCTTTTGTCAGGTCACAACCTTTGTTCGAGCAAATGACCTATTTTTGCGACAAAAAAAATGCGCTGATGGAAATTTTGTTAATTTTTATCAAGATTTGAAGATTCTTTTTGCAGCTCAAATTGATAAACCTTTCAGAATTCTTGAGTCAAAACAGGGTCAGGTGGCAGTTTTGGTTGATTTTTTAGTGAAAATATACCCATTTGAATGGCATGTTTCCATATACTTTACATATGCAAGTACCCCCCTCTTCCCCCCTCTCCTCTCCTTCAGGCTAATGTGGTTACAATGGTTTTATGAAGGTCACACCACTTTGAAGTAAAGCCGAATTATCAAACAAATTCGCAGTGCAGTGGTTACTGTAACTATTTCTTTTCAATTGTACAACTCTCATAGCTTGGAGGATTTTGCTTTCTACAATGCAATCACAATTTGAATTATGTGGGAAATTAGGTTTTCTTGGAAAAAAGCTGAAAAGCCGGGTCATACTAGATGGTTAGATTAATGAGTAAGATTTACATCATACCTGTTGCAAATTAAACCCCAGGAAAATTGAAGGTAAAATAACTGCTTTTGATCATCTTCTTGGGAACAACAATTGGAAAGTTAGGTCTGGAATGTCTTGTCTTATGATCAGGGCTGGGCATTAGCACCCACCCGACAACCAATGGCAGGTAACTTTGGTATCTGGCAGGTAAAAATTAAAAGTTACCTGCCCGACATGGGGTGTAAAATTTGTCAAAATTTCAATTTCAATTTTTTTTTCTAATTTTTTTTCTAGTTGAGAAAAAAACCCTACATATTTGCATCAGTTGTAGCAAATTTTGACTCTTTAGACGTTATTAATGGTTTTTTTTTAAGAATTGTTGAACTTCAGGCAGGTAAATTTCTTGTCGGGCGAGTAACTTTAGAAAGTGTCCGACTGGCTAGTATGAATTAAACTAATAAATAACAATGTCCAGCTCTGTTTATGATGTAACATCTGGGGAATTCATATTACATCATAACTATATACAAAAGAATAAAAAATCCACCAGATCATTTACTGCGTACTCCTAAAATTGCAGTCAAAATAGCTCAAATGGTAAGGAGCTTGCTTGCAGTGCAGAAGGTTTGAACCCTGGGCCGAAAGTGAAGTGTGCTTGGACATTAAACTGAGGAACTATATAACTGCTTATTGTCTCATGGAAACACATTTGAAACTCGGGGAACTGATCCGGGCAGCGATGGTGCATATGTGGGCTGATCAAGGCCCTAGAGGTTGCCGCAGAACCTGAAATGATGCTTGGTGTGGAATGGAGCCTACTTGGGTCACAATGGTCAGCAAATATATGTAAAGTGTGCTTATAGGCCATATAGAATTACAAATCAGGGAGGCAGGGCACACTATAAATCCTTTGTATTAAAGGGACATATAAAACAAGCAAACTTATATCAAAATGTTTAGATATTCTTTTATTTTTAACTATCATTGTCATCGACAATGATAGATACTGCCCTCTATAGTTGAATTTTTAAAATTGGCCTTTTCAGTAGATACAAATTCCAAATTTCTTTTGATTTACCTGCAATCTATGATATGAAAAGAATTTTATAATAACAAATGTTGGTCTCTTTCTTGATTTATAGCATCAATAAATACGTTTACAGAATAGCCTTATACTCAAGATAACCAAACAAAATAAAATTCAAATTTTTCAAAATTCAAAATTTTCCCGATATCTGGTAATTGACTGTTATCTTCTACCATATTAAGTGTAAATCATCCTCAAATAAAATTTAAAATATTGTCCAATACGCCTTTAATTTCAATTCAACCCCTCACAATTCTTCAGAATTGCAATACAGAAATATCTAGGAAATATTCTAAATTTATCCACTCAGACCAAATCGCCTCAATTCCTGGTCAGATCTAGTTGCCACCATATTATTCCATCAACCCTACAACCACACAACTTAATCCACTATATGCATCTAAAACGCCATGTCAAAATCACTTCCCAAACCCATACGTTATAAACTAATAACTCGCCGTGAGCTGTAGGCAACGCACCAAGTCGTGGCCTGATCATGGGCCATAGACCCCCGCCTCACAATAAGTTAAATAAGATTGCATGGAGTAGAGATCAACCAAGTTTGACCCATAATAATGGAGTATAATGGACTAATTATCAAGCATGGAATGCAATCATTCATTGGAAATTGGTAAAAAAAACATTTGCCGCAAACACTTTTGGAGAAAGATGGAGTAAAAGGTACTGATCAGAGTGGACTTGCAAGTCTGAAATTATTTATGTGTATTTGCTAGGATATTTTCTCAACTGTACCAAATGATTTTATCATGTGCTAAGAGTTTTGAATTGAAAGTTTTACCCTAATAAATTGAGATAGTCTATGAGAAAAAATACTGGATCTTCTGATATTTGGTAGAGAAAAATTTGTTTGGAGGCCAACCATTATAACCTAACCCAAATTGATTTGAAAACATATCCAAACAATGATTAATAAATATGCAATAAATGTTTTGGGTGCATTTTTAAACTTTGACAACCATGCAACATAAATGACAGTCAGTGAAAAAATCACTGACCATCCAGGATTTGAACCTGGGACCTTGGCATTACTAGTGCCACGCTCTACCAACTGAGCTAATGAGTCAAATGGGGAAAAGCTGTAGATTTTATATCTACAAGCCTTTAGTTCTAATCCCGTTCCTCTAACATCTTCTCATCCAAGTAGCTTAGAAAGAGGATTTGGAAATCACTTCGGAAATCACAAATTGTGAGTTCAAAATAAATGTGATTTTAGACAAGTGTAAAAATTCTTGAAATAATATAAGTGCAATAACAATACCTAATTATATGATAATACTTCAAACAACAAAATGCAAACAATGTTGTTTTCAAAATTGAAAAAATATTGCCACCTAATTGTATTTTATTTTCCCATTGCACTCAATTTATGACTTTATACATTTTCATACTCATAATTTAAATAAAACCTTTTTTCATTGATATAAAAACATTAAATTGAATTCATAGAATTTATTACAGCTTAAATTTAAATTAATTTATAAAAACATTAAGTGCAATTGACAAAATGAAGCACACATGATGTTTATTAAGCTTAAAGGTGGATTGGACGGACAAGTTCAACTTATCATCCAACTTTTCTTCAAACAGTCCAGATATTTGCTTCTTCATGTTTGCAATAACAATTTCAAAGCCAAACTCATCCCATATCAAAATATTTACTTTGTTTCATTTAAATTATCACCGTCAATAGCAAAAAATACTGCCATCTACGCAGTATTGAAAGCCCATTACAAAATTCTAATTTTCTTTTCATTATTCTGAACATAGTAAACAAACAAAGTTTTAACCAAAGATCTGTGTTGAAGATCTTTGTTTTAACCAACTAAATTTAGCATGACTGTAAACATATGGTATGGTATGAAGAAGGCGTTTGTTTTACATATAGAATAGCCTCATACCCAGGTCTGGCATGTTAAACTTAATTTTTGATAAGCTGTGTTTTTTTCTAAAAAATATATAAAACCAAAGTTTGACAACCACGGTACTTCATTATTTATCATCTATATCTAAAATGGTTAAATTTGAAAAAAAATAAATCAAAATTTTGTCCGATCACCTTTAACAATTTTATAAATCATAACAAGGGAGAAAGAGAAAAGGGGGAAAACATACATAGAAAGAAAAAAAACATTGTGGAAAAACACATTTAGAAATGTAAAATTAGATGTAAAATATGACAGATGCGTATCAATTTAGTTTGTGATGTTTTAATTCATTTTAGGCTTTTAAGTAATTAGATTGTGTTTAACCATCTGAGTGGGAGAGCATGTTAGAGAAAGAATAGCAGTATTGCACAGGAAAAGTATACTTGCATTAAAAGGGGCTGACCTGGATGAAATAGTATGTAGCCTATGTCTGATCTTGTCTGTCAATTTTTAACTTCTCTCTAAATGTGTTTTATTTTTTTCAACGATGAATAAAACCTTTCTTATTTTGAGCTAAACTTTGGCAGTGCTGTAGTTGTCCCTTTAGGCCAAAATAAAATAATAATTTGTCTCAAAGCTCACACAAGTGGTCTAAAAAATTAATGCGGAATATGATTTTTTATCTTTATTTTTATTCCTGATTTTTTTTATGGTATGTCAACTGTAAACTATAAGGCCCGGTGCAGACTCCTCTATCGTATAGAATATTTTGCTTGGAATATGCTACGCTGATGACAAAATGACGTAGGTCATCGAATAAAACTGTTTTATGTGATGACTTACGTCATTTTGTCGTCGATAGTGGAATCTGCACTGGGCCTAAGTTCTGACCTCAATATGATGATATTTTTCAAAGACCAGGCATAAATTTATAGTTACAATAAGGGTAATGGAAGTATTTCATTTCCATGTGTATGAATTATTTTGATTTGGAAGAGGAAAAGCATGTTTTTCCCCAACAAAATCTTTAAAAACATCTTGAAATTAA
>JXSR01S046591.1:101238-117313 GCA_000969725.1 Ophiothrix spiculata
GGAATAGTTTGATTTTCAGGGGCCTCTGGAGGTTGGATTTCCAGATGTTATTCAACTTGTTACAGGCCTTCCATGCCAGTGCTTTTCTGACCTTGATGTCTTGCTCAGAACTCTGGACCCATGACCCAAGATATTTGAAGTCATGAACTTAAGTTCCAGAGAGCTGCCATCTACAGTGTGGATTGTGACACAAGTTGGTTGATTGCATGTCATGAACTGGGTCTTCTTTGCATTCATGTGCAGACCAACACAGAGTGCAGCATCCTCAACCTTATTCAGCAGTTATTGCGCTTGTGACGCAGTGTTTGACAGGAGTGCAATGTCGTCAGCGAAGTCGAGGTCTGTAATATTCAAAGGACCGACTCTGCGACTCTTCCTAGGAGTGATTGTGAATCCTAGCCTTTCCTCCTCGCCACTGATTGCTGACCTAAGGCAATAGTCCAATACTATTATGAATAAATAAGGGGCAAGTGTATCGCCTTGTAGCACTCCAGCTAGGATATCAAACTCATCTGTATCACCATCTGGTGTTATAACTTTGGCCTTGGTACCCTGGTATGTGTCTTCAATCGCATGAGCTATGGTGTCTGGGATGCCATATGCTTTAAGAATATGTATCATCTTGCCTCGATGGATGGTATCAAAGGCTTTCTTAAAGTCTATGAATGTTATCACTGCTGGAAGGTGTTTGTCTTTTATTCCTTCAATATAAAAATATGTATTTTCTCAAATGCTGCAATGTCGTACTTTTTGATGTGGTGGGTCACAAAATATAATGAGCAATCTTAACGAAAAAGGAAAAATCAGAAGAAAAAAATCTAAATTTGTATACAAATTTATTTCAAAAATCAGAAAATTGTTAATATGGTTCAGTCCATTTTCTTTCAAACTGGTATAAATTTATGGAAACAACTTTGAAATATCCAAGATACATCCCTACCCAACCCAAATGTGACTGAGTAACCCCCTCGGTATCAAATCACTTTCTTTGATAATAGAATGTGAGAAATTAATCTTGTTAAAATCTTGGTAAATGTGGAACAAGATGATATCCATGGAAGATCTTGTTCAGCACAGTGCATAAAAATGGCTATCAAATTATACATTCATTTAAAGTGAACAACTGAATTAAAAAATGTGTCATAGAATTAATGAGAATTACTTTTATAAATGAAAGATTAATTCTTAGGTTAACCAACTTTTAAGACAATTTAACAATGATCTTAATAAAGTGTGAGGTGGACATGAAAAATTTCGTTTATCTTATTTTTCAAATAGCTTGGAAAATGAAATATCAATGTGTACATATATCAAACCAAATAAAATTAATGAAAGTTACTTTTACGAAAGATTATTTCTTAGGTTAACCAAGACAATTAACAATGATCTTAATAAAATGTGAGGTGGACATCAAAAATGTTGTTGTTTATCTTATTTTTAAAATAGTAAATGAATTATCAATGTGTACATACATATGTATATCAAACCAAATAAAATTAATGAAAGTTAATTTTACAAAAGATTACTATGGTTCTTAGGTTAACAAGACAATTAACAATTGATCTGAATAAAATGTGAGGTGGACATCAAAAATGTTGTTTATCTTCTTATTTTTAAAATAGTAAATGAATTATCAATGTGTACATTATATTTAACTAAATAGCTCAATTTCCAAAGTATCCTGCTAAAAATAAAGTAATCATTCAGGTTTGATCACCATTCCAAGCGCTGGAGGAGCAATTTATAAAACTAGGCCTAAAGCGGCCCATACACGATCAATTTTATTGAAGCAATGTTATTGATATGAAAGTTGTCAATAATATTTTAGGACACACACGATTCAATTATATTGCGCAATAAACCCGTCATTTGATTGCAGGACGTCGACGGATAAGGTCATGGATATTGAAGGTACTATGATGACCCAATGCATTTTTCTATGCAGACTGAGATTTGATTGCACAATAATATTGACAGTTACAATACACGAGACAATAATATTGTGCAAACGTCAATAAAAATCAAAGTAGATTAGATTTCTTCAATATATTACGCAAGCCATCAATATCGTATATACACGATCAATAATATTGCACAATAGTCGATATTGCACAATAAAATTGATCGTGTATGGGCTGCTTTAGGCCAAAAAAAAAATTGTTTGGTTGCCCTCCATTGACAGACCCGATTTTTCAGCCCCGACTCAAACTATTTTGTATTGAAATTTTTTTTCCCTCGAAAAATATGCAAAATTTACCAAAAACTACAAAAAAACAATGTCATATTTTTGCTTTTTTTCGATATTCAAATCTCAAAATGTTTAGGATGTCCCGAATTACTACAATAGGTATTTGATTGTTTTGATTTGATGTTGCGGGGAAAGTTGTGAAGGCTGAAACGGCCGATCGACCTATCGGTCCATGGAGGAGTATTGAAAAAAAAAATTAAAAATTAAAAAAAAACCCGACCGACCGACCCTCTCTGAAAAAAGCTGTGGAGGTCAACCAAACAAATTTTTTTTGGCCTTTATGAGCTTGTGTGGTCTAGTGGAACAAAGCAGGACTCCGAATCAGTAGGTCGTGAGTTCGAGCCCCGCTACAGCCAATGGGTTATGTCCTTGGGCAAGACATTTAATCCTAATTGCTTTGTCGACCCAAGCGTTATCATGGGTAGTTACTAGGAATATACTCTGTGATTGTAAGGCAGTTGCGTAAGTTGGTTATATTCTATTGGTAACAGAATAAATGTAAGCGCTTTGATCAATTCTGGAAAAGCGCTATATAAGCACCGACATTTATTTATTTATTTTAAACTTACTTCCATGTGTATATGTACCGTATACCCGATGAGCTGGTTTACCGGCTTTTAGGTTTATGTGTCAGAAACTTGATGTGTCTGTCAACAGGCATGGGTAGTTACAATTTTTAATGGTCTTATTTATATCGAAAGACATTAACTAAGCTTTGAACCCATGGTTGATGGGTCATTTTTATCTTATTTACTCGACAGAGGTGAAAAATTTCTCATATTTTCGTAAATTTGATCACAATTTTCAACTAATGTGGCTTCGCTTGTAGACTACAACGTAAATGATGAATATGTTGATCTTCATAAATAGTATTCTTTTGTGAATGCTAGTTATTGAAATAATTCAGACTACTGTAAAATTAAAAAGTAAAGCAAGGGAAACCAAAATCAAAGTAAGTTTAGGGGTTATATTGGCCTGGGTCAGCGGTACAGATACATGTGGAATGGTCAGGGTTCAAAGGGTTAATATTGGTAAATGAATACAATTTTAGTTTAGTTTGAAATAAGTGAACTATTTTTGCCAAAATTTCAAAATTTTTAATGAAAAGATGATTTCAAACATCTCTGAAAACCCATCCCAGATATGTATTTCCAGGTTACAAATGTGAGAAAAACTATATGCAAAAAAAATAAAATGGTTTTGGCACTTTTTGCTATAATTACACAGTTTGGTCACACAACTAATGTCTTAAGCATGTAATCTGCTTCTAGAAATGCATTATCATGATTTACACAAGCTTAGTTTGATGAAAGTATGGCATTTATACCTTAGTTTCAGCTTAAAAAAGTTTTATCTAAATTTTAACAGAGATTTTACATTTTGAAAATACTGAATCTTTACTGTAAGTGACAATGCAATTTCTTAAATTTTGCATATAATTTTTTATACCATATCATACGAATACACCGTAAAATTTTACATCATCAAATTACAAAATTTTGTAAAGAAAAAGGACCCATTTAGGTGAAAACAGCTGATTTTGCTGCCCATGTTTGCAGTACATATCTTCATACAAAAGACAATATCAGGACCTTCACATCATGCCTTGCTTCCAATGGGCTTTTTAGTACAGGTTTTAATGAGAGGGTTTAGGGATGAAACATAGCACAATCAGCCGACCTCATCCCAATTTCAAAAAAGCACTTAAAACACATTTATTTCCAAATTGATTGTTTTTCTTCATGTTTATGTTAATATTGCATTGTTAATTGTTGTTTTGTTTTGTTTTTTGTACTTTTTATTGTAACTTTGTAAGCGCCCTGAGCCTTTTTGGGAAGGGAATGGCGAACTAAATTATTGTTGTATGTATGTATGTATATAATTTTGCATTTCAGATATGTTTCATCCCTAAACCCTCTCATTACAACCCATGCAAAAAATCACATTGGAAGCAAGGCATGATGGGAAGGTCCTGATTGCTCCTTTTTCCTGATACCAACTTTATGAATATCAACATAATAAATGCTCCCTCTGCCTGTATAATTAAGCAAAACTGAAATCAAATTTCCAGCAGAATCAGCACAAAGAAAATAGTTACAACAGGAAAGAGTAAGTTGCTCAAAACTTTGAACATTCAACTTGTTGTAATACTGCCACCTACAGTCATAAAACTTTTTCTATAACCAACCAACCAAATGAAACCCAATCACAGCAAAGTCTGACAGTATGTTGCACTTAAAAATATGGTAGGGTATATCCTTCAGTCTCCTGGAACTTGCTACTACTATCTTCAGAAAACAGTTCCAATAAAGGGATTGTAGGATTCAGTCTACTTATGTGTGATACAATCTGGGAAACTAACTACATGGTGAACCTACATTTTATTTTGTTGTGACTCCATAATGCTACATGACCTGGTGGGCCCTATAGGAAAGGAAACTTGTACCACCGGTGATGAATATGATGCAAAAACCACCCCACTAAGTTTTACCATGAGATGTTTTTTAGATGGGGGCAGCCGGCATGCGCCCCCTCTTATTTTTTTAGAGCGCAAAGAAGCCACCACTTTTTAATGATTCTATTCCTTGAAAATCAATAATTGTATCAATACTGCCAGTAAATGCATGATTTTTAGGTATATTTGAACAGTTCTGCACCCTTCAACACCTTATTTTTTTTCAGAGCAACACCTGACTTTGAGTGGGTGCAGAAGTGCCCACCGAAGCATTGTCAAACTGACACCCCCTCTTTTGAAAATTCCTGGATCCGTCCCTAGTGATAATGTGAACACTGGGAAATCTGTCATATAAAAGGTCTACTTGTTACTTATTTACTACATCTCAATGAAATGATGTTAACTGATAGACCTATGAAAAAAATCACATGTACTAAGTGGTACACTTGATGGGGTTTCTGACCCAGGTTGAGCATGAGGTTGAGACTTGTTTTTCTCGCTCTAGTTCATATATTTTGTGTATCTATGTGAATACACATTTAGTGTGTGCCACTGATGTAAAATTATATGTTTTAATAAGTAGCAACTAAATAAATTAATATGTGAATAAATTATACCTAATCAATTAAAATTTGCAAAAAAGTAATATATCATGTCTAATCAATGTCATTTTTTGATTTTACCAAAAGTATAAGTTAGACCTCAGCTATATATTATATATAAATTTGCATCTGTTTAATTGGGATTTGAAAAAGAAGAATTGCACTTCTGAACAATTGAAACCCTTGCCCAGGGGGCCACTTGTATATCAAACTTATACATTAAAAAATCATGAGAAAGAGCTGCTTTTTAACTCAGAGGCTTGTAATGCATTAGTCAGATTTAGGGTGCCAACAACAACAAATATTAAGAAAAATTGTATTTTGTTTGGCTGATTAAAAATGCGGGATATACTTTGATAAATATGTGATTTTGAAATTTAATCCTTGATAGGGGTATTTTTTTTTTATTATAATTTGAAATATTCTTAGTTTTGAGTCAACCCAAAATCCTGGCTTAGGATGAATTTTAGGAACCATTTACGAGAATAATATCCACTTTTAACACAAGTGCCCCACCCCTATGACTTTTTACCATAATTTGTAACAGTGTCGGTCATAGATCTCTGATTTCAGTTAAGTTTGCACAGTATGCATGGGTTTATGGACTATTACAAGCAACAAACTTTAAGTAAAGTTAAAAGAGCCCTTACACAACATAAGGCACCCGCACGCACACCTATCCAGCGCCGGAACTTACCAGTCACGCACGAAGCATTCCCAATTGACCCCCAAGTCCCAATTATGACTAATTCTGACATTTGATATAAAGCAACTTAAACAGTGTAAGAATTTACCTTGGATTTTGATTGTTATAAAATGACTCGGGTTTTATTTTCCGAACAGAGGTTTTGAGCTGAACTTTGGGAAGGAAATACTTTGGATGACAGAATTTCATTTTCCTTCCTTCTTTAACTAAAACAATCTTTAGTTTACCTTAATTTTAGGTAAAAAATGACAAATTGTCCAAAAACTTGAGAGGGCAATGCCCATGTTTTTGTCTCCCAAGGGAAGTTAAATTGATATTGTATCCTGTTCATTCCTGTGAATCAAGCTGCATCATCCAACAATTCAAAGTTTAGTCATTATCAGGATAATAAGTACTAAACTCTGAGAACTTTACCTTTTCTGAATTATCATGATTGTATAGTGATTACTGAACATTACCAAAAAGGCATATAGATGAAGGAATGTTGATAATAGATTCTTCAATAAAGTCCACTACCGAATTTCAGACAAATATTGGCATAAAATCTCTCATGAATAGGGATAAAGTGATTTAAATAGCAACAGGATTTCACAAGTTGTACAGATATACTCAAAGCATTACATCAACTAACTGATCTCATACCAACAAAAAATGACTTATACTTCAGACATAGAAACCCATGGGGCTACTGAGTTATATTGGTGTACACATGCGTGAACAGAAAAACACAAAAAAGGGATAATTTCCACAAAAAGGGGTGTTTTTCAAAACCTGAAGAAAAAATAACAAACATTAAGGAGGTACAATATTTGAGTAAAATTGCACGAAAATCCTTGTTCAAAATATTCTGCCGATTAGAACTGACATTGAACTCACTTATTCCTATATCTTCAAATCCCTCCTTATCATTCACTATTAATTAAAACATATTTCATGGACTTGTAGTAATACCAACATATTAAAAGTGAACAATTTCTTCACCTTTTTGTTTTATCTGTCAGTAAACTTTCAAAGAAAAAATGATATCTCATGATGAAATCATGTAGCAACTCACAAGGAAATATCAACATTTCAGCATTTTCCTGCATCTCCTTCAACACTAGGCTAACAACTTGAATATGTTTAACTATTGACTGATTACAGAGATCAGTCGCCTGATTATTACATGACAGAATTGCTATAGTCTATGGGGTGTGTTTTACTTGCCTATACTTTATCTGTCAATGAAAAAAAATTGAAGAAAAAAATGATTTCCCATGATGAAAACATGTTGCAACTCATGAGGAAATATCCACATTTCAGCATTTTCCCGCACCTCCTTCAACACCAAGTTAACAACTTGAATATATTCACTAATCATATTTTAGACCAATGAGTATTCTAAAACCTACCAGGCCAGGACCAGGCAATTTAAACAGCAATAACATTTGATATTGTGTAAAAACATTTTGGGTAAGGGTGAAAACATAGTCGGCCTCCAAACAAAATTTTTGCTACCAAGCATTTGGTCGTGACATCGAAATGACGGGCGACTCCAAATAAAATAACTTCAACACCGAGTTGAGACCAAATAAAATTTCACACTAAATTGCACATGTATTGAATTGCCATATACATTGCACGAAATGTTTGTTACCGGTTCATACTTTAAATTTGATCGCAAATATTTGTTGTCGTCATGACCAAATGTTTGGTAGCGAAAATTTTGTTTGGAGGCCGACTATGTTTTGAGCCTAACTCATCTAAAATCAGTTGATTAAAAATCTTATTCTAGACATAAAGAAATCAGTATCTAAAGTCAATCAGATGTTTGCATCACTTTCATTGTTCCATCCTATACAACTGAGAATAACTTAAAAAGTTAAAATAGAAGGGTTAAATTATCATGTAAATTAAAAGCCATGCTTTCCTAACTCACTTTTCTTTGATTCTATCTTCCTCCATTTCCTCCTTATCATTCAGTATTAATTAAAACACACCCCATAGACTATAGACTACAGCAAATTATGCTGTCATGTAATAATCAGGCGACTGATCTCTGTAATCAGTCAATAGTTAAACATATTCAAGTTGTTAGCCTAGTGTTGAAGGAGAGGCAGGAAAATGCTGAAATGTGGATATTTCCTCATGAGTTGCAACATGATTTTATCATGAGATTTCACTTTTTTCTTCAAATGTTTATTGATAGATAAATTATATAGGTGAAAGAATTGTTCACTGCTGATAATAGATTCTTTAATACATTTTATTTAAAAAATTCAGTACTATATCTGCAACTGGCATGGGATAGGTTATTTTATAAAGAGTGAAAATTGTGCTGCCAAATAAAACTTGTCAAAGACTATTCATCTTTTTCTTGATCTCCTTCAATTTCTCCTTATCATTCACTATTAATTAAAACACACCCCACAGATTATAGCAATACTGTCATGTAACAATCAGGCGACTGATCTCTGTAATCAGTCAATAGTAAAACATATTCAAGTTGTTAGCCTAGTGTTGAAGGAGATGCAGGAAAATGCTGAAATGTGGATATTTCCTCACAAGTTGAAACATGATTTCATCATCAGATTTCACTTTTTTCCTCAAATGTTTATTTACAGATAAATTATATTGGTGAAAGAATTGTTCACTGCTGATAATAGATTCTTAAATACATTTTATTTAAAAAATTCAGTACTATATCTGCAACTGGGATGGGTTATTTTATAAAGATTTAAAGTTATGCTGCCAAATAAAACTCGTAGGAGACTAATCATCTTTTTCTTGATTCTATCTCCATCAATTCCTCCTTATCATTCATTATTAATTAAAACACGCCCCATAGATTATAAGAATACTGTCATGTAACAATCAGGTGACTGATCTCTGTAATCAGTCAATAGTTAAACATTTTCAAGTTGTTAGCCTAGCGTTGAAGGAGGTGCAGGAAAATGATGAAATGTGGATATTTCCTCTCAACTTGCAACATGATTTCATCATGAGATTACACTTTTTTCCTCAAATGTTTATTGATAGATAAAAAATATAGGTGAATGAATTGTTCACTGCTGATAATAGATTCTTTAATACATTTTATTTCAAAAATTCAGTACTATATCTACAATTATAAAGAGTTAAAATTATGCTGCCAAATAAAACTTACAAGATATCTCCTTCAAACCTTTCCTTAATTAAAACACACCCCATGATAGACTATAACAATACTGCCATGCAATAATCAGGCGACTGATCGCTGTAATCAGTCAATAGTTAAACATATTCAAGTTGTTAGCCTAGTGTTGAAGGAGATGCAGGAAAATGCTGAAATGCGGATATTTCCTCCAAGAGTTGCAACATGATTTCATCATGAGAATTCACTTTTTTCCTCAAATGTTTATTGATAGATAAATAATATAGGTGAAAGAATCAATCAATGTTGATAATAGATTTATAGGGGCGTGGGTGAGCTGAAAATATGACCTTAAATTTACCGCTAATATTGAGTCTATATGATTTTCCATGGGTTGACACTAGTTGTATACATCAGATATGCTACAATAAGCAACATGTACGAGCCGACAACTGCATCCTTTTGCCGCGGCAGGACACATATTTTATTTTAAAAAATCAGTACTATATCTGCAACTGGGATAGGTTATATTTATAAAGATTTAAAATTATGCTGCCAAATAAAACTTGTAGAAGACTAATCATCTTTTTCTTGATTCTATTTCCATCAATTCCTCCTTATCATTCAATATTAATTAAAACACACCCCACAGATTATAGCAATACTGTCATGTAACAATCAGGCGACTGATCTCTGTAATCAGTCAATAGTTAAACATTTTCAAGTTGTTAGCCTAGCGTTGAAGGAGGTGCAGGAAAATGATGAAATGTGATATTTCCTCCAAGAGTTGCAACATGATTTCATCATGAGAATTCACTTTTTTCCTCAAATGATAGATAAATTATATAGGTGAATGAATTGTTCACTGCTGATAATAGATTCTTTACTACATTTTATTTCAAAAATTCAGTACTATATCTACAATTATAAAGAATTAAAATTATGCTGCCAAATTAAACTTATAGAAGACTAATCATCTTTTTCTTGATTCTATCTCCTTCAAACCTTACCTTATCATTCAATATTAATTAAAAAACGCCCATGATAGACTATAACAATACTGCCATGTAATAATCAGGCGAGTGATCTCTGTAATCAGTCAATAGTTAAATATATTCAAGTTGTTAGCCTAGTGTTGCTGAAATGGGGATATTTCCTCAAGAGTTGCAACATGATTTCATCATGAAATTTCAATTTTTTGTCTCAAATATTTACTGAAAGAAAAACGTATATAAGTTATGGAATACATGTAGTTCATTTGCTGCTAACAGATTGTTTCATAAAGTTCACTAACAAACTTTAAAAAGTGATTGGTAAAAATCGATCAGTGCAGAAACATGCAATGAAAACTGTACAAATATTAACATAATTAAAGTTCTACTACAACAGACTGATTACTAAAATCAGTCAAACAAAAATAATTACTAAATGTGCACTTTATAGAAATATTTCTAACTTGGATTCTGCAAATCTCTTTTAAAAAATATCCCACCAGAAAATATCTCACCTTCTGGGCTATTTTGGCTCAATTGTGCTTATTTCAAATATACATATCTAAAGGTACTTTAAGTTTGGCATAGTAAACTACAAGATACTGAAGCTGAGCATATATATGCGTACTCATTTAGCACTTTCCCAAACGTCGGTCAAGGCATGTTGCATACCAGTATGTAAGGTATGACCCCTAGTTTCTGAAAACGTGTTTCGTTTTACTCTGGTTGCTATGGTAACCAAGCAGAGGCTCTGATTGGCTAAACAGCAGAACAAATGTAACTCAAAAACTATGTACCGCATAGTAACCATCTTTGGGGTATGGGTGTATATGGAAAATACGCACAAAACCATGAAGCCGGATTTTTCTATTGGTTGCCATGGCAACCGGTAGCCGACCAATCGGGACATTTTGCAGCATAATTTAAATTTGATGATATATATAAAAGATCCGGCTTCATGGTTTTGTAGCTACATATATGCTTAACATCTGTGCCAAATGTCATGGCTATACAAGTTTTTGTTTTTGAGTTATGGTTGTTTCCTTAATGCAACTTTGGGCATTTTCCCATTTTGAGATATCAACGAAAACATTTTCGAAAAATTAAAAATTGGTAAAAAAATAATTTGAAACTAAAAGTTTTTTAGTAGCTGTTATATTATTAAAGATAATAAATTAACACACATTTTGAGCCCATTTCGGTTAAAATCGCATTTAAAATGATTTTTTAAAAATAGACTGCTTAAATATAGCTGGCTGAGATAAAATAAAGAAATATATAAGAAATCAAATAATTCCGAAAGTTTCCGTGCAAATGATGTGCAATGTATTATTTTGATGAAATAACAAATGAATTTCATTTAAAAGGTGTAATAATTTTATCAAAAGATATTTTTAAAGAAATTGATTAAAATCACAGGTTGAGCGTCTTTTATATATAAATGTATAGGAAAAAGCATCGGGCAGTTGTGACTACCTTAGGTTAAATGACCATAACTTTAGAACCAAATGTCCGATTGAAACAAAAAACATTAGAAAGAGGAGATTCCGCACTTTCCTCTCATGCTATTATCTCGTATTTTGTGATCGAAGAGAATTTTGAAATTAGGAGATCTTGTACCCCCCCCCCCCCCCCCCCCCTTTAAGGAACCTTTCGATATGACGGGCACATGTTTTCACTGCACCATACCAGTTCGGCGGAACTCACAATTCGGATACCCACGCACATTTCGTATCCAAATTGTGATACCCGTATCAGAATAAGGATATGGAGGGGTACCTGAATTCTGATACTCCTGTCGTGGCGCAGGAAATGAATCGATAGCGCAAGCTGGCAAGTACATGTAGAACATCTTTCTTGCATTTATGATAAATGTATGTGTGGAAATGTCATTTTCATCTGTGCAATTCCAGCGGAACAGCTTCGAAACATGTCCTGATAGCTTCTTATCACAGAAGGCAAAATAATTTGGCCAATACTTTGATAGAATTTAGATGACAAATGATGATAATGTTATCGACTTTTATACATACCGGTATGGTGCGCGGCAAAGCTGAATATTCATTTCAGCTAATATCCCGTTTCAGCTGATTTTAATCCAAATTCGGATACGGGTCTCAGAATTGTGATACGGAGTATCCGAATTCGAATACGTAGCCGAATTGTGAGTTCTGCCGAACTGATACAGATTAGCAGTTTAACACTCGGATCGGCAAAAACTTGGCACAAAAAAAATGGCACCAATTAAAATTTGCACATTTAGCTTAGTTTTCTTAAATATCTTCCAATTCTTGAGATGTAGGAAAATTGTTAAATCTTCTTGATAATTCATTATTTGATAATTTTCACTGACAAATTTTAAGACAAATGATTGATGTAAAATCTATCTGACATTTTTAAAATGCCCGATACATTTAAAAAGAGCAACATTATTTATGGAAAGCTGTAAAAATAACCAAAGTACTATGTGTACAATATCTGGTTAGAACAGGGCTCGAACTCATAACCTACTGATAATGAGTTCTCTCCTAATGCAAATTGTTAGTTTCAAAAATCTGAAACCAATCCATCTCGTAGAATATTCATCAAACTCTTTAGCACTTTGATTTTAGAAAACCTGAATTTATTCAGATGGGCTAAAATTTAAGGACTTTTTAAGAATTATAAATGGAAATATTTAAGAAAATATTTTAAACCTGAATCTTTTCAGATGGGCTAAAATATATAAGGACTTTTTAAGAATTACAAATAGAAATATTTAAGAAAATATTTTCAGCATGTAATTGCATTAAAATCTTTGGTAGAGATGCAGCTGAGGCTGCCCGTCATGGTTTCAATTCAATCAAGCAGTATATAACATTGAAGCTTATTTAATAAAGACTCTGTAAATTTGTTTTGTTTTTAACTAATCAATAGCACTGTGTAGATTTGACGAGAGTCTTGTCAAAGAATGTCAATGTTACGGATCAAAAATGCACTGAATGGGTCTTTGGACGGGGATAGGGGACTCGGTAAAACCGTGGGTAGTGCAGCAACACTGGTAAGCAATATGAACCATCTGAAGTGTTAAGAGATCCATTTTCTTACTTTTTGGTATTTGAAATATTTATTTTTTTCTTAAATTTTCCAAGGTTTCTGCAAAAATAGCACAAATATAACCTGTGGGCAACAAAAAATGAAATCCCCAGGTATTCTCATATTGAAAGGGTTTTTTTTTACTAGTTTTGTGAAAATCATGTAAAATCAGTCTTTTTTTAGCCAAAGTACATATATTTTGTCTAGAAAATATAGCTTCTTCTGATTTAGGGGCTATTTTAAAAATACATCATTTAACATCATTAACCTCCAAAACAGAGAGAAAAAAAAAATTCTCCTCACTGCCCCAACTGAAAACATGCACCTGCTACCAAAACAAGTTAATGAGTTTTTTTTATTGCCTGATGGCAATATTTTTAAAATTTGATGTATACTTAACAGAAAATTGTACATGAAAGGGGAAAAAGTCTTGCAATTTTTTGTATTTTTTCCAAATGGGAGGGTGTTGAGGCAGGGGTACTTCAAAACAATTTGCACGCATATGCGCAGCTAGACTATGAAAATTTGACCACCTCTATACCTATTTTGGACTCAAAACCTCAATCACCATAATCACATTTTACACAGAAATTTCAATCAATTTGGTGCTTTGTGAAGCATTTCCCATATGTACACCAATTCTATAGGGCATGTTTGTCTGTGTTGAACCAAAGCACCCGACCACATTATTGCTATGCTTAAATAAAAAAAAATCACCCCAAAAGGCATACACGTATACCATGACAATGTGGGTACACCCTTCACACTCATCTTTACTCGTACCAAACTTGAGTAGTACCCCTCTCTCCCCGGGCATGCAGGATGAAGTCTTAAGACTTAATTCAATCTTTCCACAAACAAAACTACCTTAAATTAAGTAAATTACAGTAAATTTAATCCTCACGCTTCTTGCATTTTCCTTATAAGTTCAATTTATCACACCTCTAATATGTCCCAGTTCAACTTCTTGACGACATCATCACCGTTAGTTTTAACGCCAACACTTTAAGTATGTATGTATAGTAAACATTTGAATGAAAACAATTTCCAAATGAGTGCTAATTGGCAGCTAGATCTCGTTTGCTCACAAAATGAACCCATGTAGGTTCATACCCTATGGAGCCATAATCACATTTTATTTCGTCAATTTGAAAATGAGTTAAATCAACGTTCTATCTGCATAAGCTGCTTCCTTCCAGTTTCATTTTGAGTGATTCACACTCGATGGAAATGTTTGACTGTGCTCCAGTGACTTGTAGATTTCAAGGTAACTTTTGGTCAAATTCTGAGCATTATATGGCTTCTATTATGTACTCAATTAGAAAATGGAAAAATCTCGAAAAATATTGTTTGATTGGCATAATAATGGGGAAAAAATAGGGTAGGTAGGTCAAGATTTTTTTTTTAAATATTTTCTTTTTATATTTTAAGTCTATGTTTCACATACAAGAGCACAAAAAATATGACACATTTACAAAAACATCTCCACTTTTTCTGTAACACATCTTTTATTTATCATTTTGAATGTCCTGCAAGCCATATCTCGGGCCGCTGTGAATCAATTCCCATCAAATTTGTGATTTGGAGGTTTTTTACCATGCTCAAATAATAAAAACATTTAGGGTCAGTGGTAAAAATAGGGTCGGTCGTTTTATGCCAATCAAACATTTTTTTAGGCCTAATTGGAAAAACTTTTCACATATACAATTTTTCACATATATAAAAGAAGACTTAAAGACAATGTTATGATATTGAGAGTTTTTTCAATCCTGTA
The DNA here is from genome assembly GCA_000969725.1 of Ophiothrix spiculata. Lineage (NCBI taxonomy): Eukaryota > Metazoa > Echinodermata > Ophiuroidea > Amphilepidida > Ophiotrichidae > Ophiothrix > Ophiothrix spiculata. The sequence continues at coordinate 116,203 of JXSR01S046591.1, forward strand.
GAATTAATTTGCATAATTTAATAAAAAAAATGTTGTTGTAAAAACAAAAATGTTTGAAATGTATTGTCATATCAAATTGACAAAGTAACCATTCATCAGCATACAGCAAAATTTTATACCATGCCAAACGGTTCAGATTCAGAGATACTACAAGATAACAAAAAATCTTTTATTCAGCATGAAATTGAAGTTTTACAACCCAAAGTGGGTTTAAAATAAATAAAACTATTGTTATTTGTAAGAAAATCAGGATAAACCTTGGCACAGACCTGAAGATTACACTTTTCAAAATGTTAGGGCTCAGTCCCAATCAACATATTGACAATAACGTACGCCTAGCGTAAATGTTTGGCCATAGATATATATGTATTTCTATCAGTGGCGTGCCCAGGATTTTCTGAGCGGTGGGGCACAAGCATCAGTTTCCCCCGAATGAAATGAGACTTAAACTTAAAAGCTGCACCCAAATTTTTTCACGTAGCTTTTAAAAACTGACAAGCAAAAAAAGTCTCACAAGCACACAGATAACTTTCACAACGATGTTAATTTTAAAATATTTTTATTTATTCTTTTCGTTTGATTTTTTCTCTCCTCCACTTTGTTTTTCTATCTTTTTATTGTCCAGATCCCCGAATGGGCCTTTTCCCCCAACTGACACACTGAACTGGGGGAGCATGGGCACGCCACTGATTTTTATGGTCAAAACAGTGTACCGTGCCCCAAGACTGCAGTGTTACAACCATGACAGAGACACATAGAAGGCAGCTATTGATGCCAATGGCCCATTACCATCTACATGTCACATTGTATTGAAATGTTTCACCTTTTCGTCTATTCCAAATGTTTGGTAATTGCCACCCTCCATCATTCCAATTCCGACTCTGCTAATTTTTATGGAGGGAGTCAGAATTATCTTAAATGAACACAATATGTATTAAAGGGACAGGGGAAAGTGTGATCAACTTTCTTGGTTTGGTGCAAACTCAAATTAAATAACAGAAAGAGGTCTCTATTGGGCCAATGGCAACTCAATGACTGAATATTTAAAAGAGTTTATTATGTTATACATATAAAGCCTAAACATTTGAATGAAAACAATTTCCAAATGAGT
>JXSR01S046591.1:118346-129344 GCA_000969725.1 Ophiothrix spiculata
ATGCTATTGGCACCCGATTTTTCGGAATGAGCGATATACATCGGGATGAAATATGAATTTCGGGACGGTAAATGTGTTTGCCCCCCTTGGCTTACATGCCTTCGTACGGCCCTGTAAAGCCTGGTAAAACCTCCCGATTGTCCTCACTTTCAGTCAGAGACACAAATTTCACTCTCAATTTCCCCTTATTTTTTATAATTTAACTGTAAAATGTCAAAAATGTTGTTAATAGTCACAATGTCAGACATGAATCATTCAAAAATAGAGCTAGAAAACACAATCTAATTGCAGTCAATAATACAGATGACCTTTTATTGAAATTATACCAAACCCTTAAAGTATATTTGCCTCAGTCGCTTCTTCTCTTCTCTATCACCCTGTCATACTAGAAACACTTGCTTGATCTGATGGCCCACTAATGTCATTATGATCTAGTCCATCAAAGCCGTTTTTTAATTTAACATTTTTATTAATTCAATTTCTGCCATAGAAGCTTCCCCAGCAGCCCCTAATAATAGCTAGATGGAACTAAATAGAACAAGAGCCTTTCTATCCATCCTGCCAGCCCCTTTTTCTGGTCAGTATAATTCCATATCTAGTGAGGAGATGATTGGTACACTGTATCTGCCATAGTTGATTAGGGTTTATGACTTTGTATTGAGTAGTCAAGTCAGGACATAGTGCCTGCCCTGGTGGAGTGGTTTTTCCCTCAAGTCTCTCTTATTGGTCATTGACATTTGCTATGTCATGGGAGTAGAGTCAATTTGGACCAGATTAGATAAGAAAATGCCTAGAATTGGATCAAATCATCTTATAGTTATTCAAGAAATTTGTCATTTACGGTATCCAAAACAAGCACAGACAATCTACGCTCTTCATCAATGGTTTCAATGGGGAAATTATTAGGTGGTGTCCACCCTTCTGTATATTTCCAACAAAATTGACAATACGGGAAGCATTTTGATCCATTTTATTGCTATATTCACTATTTTACACAATACACATTTTGATCTTTTAGGACTCATTTTAGGGATACCTGTCCAATTCAAACTCATGAAAATGTTACGCTGATACAACACTGTTAAATACCACATTTTTTGTTAATAGCTACAATGTCTCTATATATGAATCATTTAAAAGTATAAAGAAATCACAATCTAATTGCAGGTAAATAAAAAAGATGACCTTTTATTGAAATTATACCAAATAAAACCCTTAGAGCAGAGAAGCGACAGAAAAACTTGCTTGATCTGACTGATTGGCCCACTAATGTCATTATGATCTAGCCCATCAAAGCCGGTTTCTAATTTAACATCTTTATTAATTCAATTTCTGCCATAGAAGCTTCCCCAGCAGCCCCTAATAATAGCTAGATGGAAGTAAATAGAACAAGAGCCTTACTATCCATCCTGCCAGCCCCTTTTTCTGGTCAGTATAATTCCATATCTAGTAAGGAGATGACTTGTGCACTGTATCTGCCATAGTTGATTAGGGTTTATGACTTTGTATTGAGTAGTCAGTCAGGACATAGTGCCTGCCCTGGTGGAGTGGTTTTTACCTTAAGTCTCTCGTATTGGTCATTGACATTTGCTATGTCATGGGAGTGGAGTCAATTTGGACCAGATTGGATAAGAAAATGTTTAGAATTGGATCAAATCATATGTATTCAACAAATTTGTCATTTATGGTATCCAAAACAAGTAAACAATATATTCAAGACAGTATGAAAAAGGACAGACAATCTACGGTTTTCATCAATGGTTTCAATGGGGAAATTATTAAGTGATGTCCACCCTTCTGTGTATTTTCAACAAAATTGATAATATGGAAAGCATTTTGACCCATTGTATTGCTATTTTCACTTTTTTTACACAATACACATTTTGATCTTTTAGGACTCATTTTGACCCATTTCAAGAATTAGCGATACCCGTCAAATTCAAAATCATGAAAACATTATGCTGATACAATAATGTTAAATACCATACTTTTTGTTAATAGCTACAATGTCCTTATATTGGTTGATATCCACAATGTGCCTATATATGAATAATTTAAAAAGAGAAGTATAAAGAAATCACAATTTAATTGCAGGAAATAAAGAAGATGACCTTTTATTTAAATTTTACCAAACCCTTAAAGTATATTTGCCTCAGTCGCTTCCTCTCTATCATCCTGTAATATACATACTAGAAACACTTGCTCTATCTGATAGATTGATTGGCCCACTAATGTCATTATGATCTAGACCATCAAAGCCTGTTTCTAATTTAATATTTTTATTAATTCAATTTCTGCCATAGAAGCTTCCCCAGCAGCCCCTAATAATAGCTAGATGGAACTAAATAGAACAAGAGCCTTCCTATCCATCCTGCCTGCCCCTTTTTCTGGTCAGTATAATTCCATATCTAGTGAGGAGATGATTTGTGCACTGTATCTGCCATAGTTGATTAGGGTTTATGACTTTGTATTGAGTAGTCAGTCAGGACATAGTGCCTGCCCTGGTGGAGTGGTTTTTACCTCAAGTCTCTCTTCTTGGTCATTGACATTTGCTATGTCAGGGGAGTGGAGTCAATTTGGACCAGATTAGATAAGAAAATGTCTAGAATTGGATCAAATTATCTTTATAGTTATTCAATAAATTTGTCATTTACGGTATCCAAAACAAGTAAACAATATTGTCAAGATGGTATGAAAAAGCACAGACAATCTATGCTCTTCATCAATGGTTTTAATGAGGACATTTTTAAGATGTCTACCCTCCTGTGTATTTTCACCTATTTTACTACACAAAATACATTTAGGACTTAATATTTTGACCCATTTCGTAAATTACCGATACCTGTCAAATTCAAATTCAAACTCATGAAAACGTTGTGCTGATACAACACTGTTAAATACCACAATTTTTGTTAATAGCTACAATGTTCCTATATATGAATCATTTAAGAAGACAAATATAAAGAAATCACAATTTAATTGCAGGCAAATAAAAAAGATGACCTTCTATTGAAATTATACCAAACCCTTAAAGTATATTTGCCTCTGTCGCTTCTCTGCTCTATCACCCTGTCATATACATACTAGAAACACTTGCTTGATCTGATAGATTGATTGGCCCACTAATGTCATTATGATCTAGTCCATCAAAGCCGGTTTCTAATTTAACATTTTTATTAATTCAATTTCTGCCATAGAAGCTTCCCCAGCAGCCCCTAATAATAGCTAGATGGAACTAAATAGAACAAGAGCCTTCCTATCCATCCTGCCAGCCCCTTTTTCTGGTCAGTATAATTCCATATCTAGTGAGGAGATGATTGGTGCACTGTATCTGCCACAGTTGATTAGGGTTTATGACTTTGTATTGAGTATTCAATCAGGACATACTAGTGCCTGCCCTGGTGGAGTGGTTTTTACCTCAAGTCTCTCTTATTGGTCATTGACATTTGCTATGTCATGGGAGTGGAGTCAATTTGGACCAGATTAGATAAGAAAATTTATAAGGCGCGTTCTCACTGACTCTCGGTTATCTTGGCCTCTCTTGGTTTATCATCAATTTCGCTAGCCTCTAGTCTAAAATTCTCGGCTAAGCTTAGTGAGGATGCAACTGGATTCATTAGCCTAGAGTCTAAATATGAAATTTTAACCGTAAGATTTTAGCGGTTATCTTTCGGTTAACTTAATCCTGTTTGGCCTTGAAGCTTAACCCAGAGTTACTGCGCAGTGAGGATGCAATCTATTTTAACCGAGAGTTGAAAATTGTATGCAAACAAATGTGCTTGAATGACCTTCACAAAATTTTTAATGTGGACAGAACTATGGCTTAGCAGCTCTTAGCGGGTGGTCTAACTATAGTTCTAAACCAAGCAAATAACTGATAGGGAACATTCAACATTTCAACAACTTTGTCATTAACGGTACCCAAAAAAAGTAAACAATATTGTCAAGACAGTATGAAAAAGCACAGACAATCTATGCTCTTCATCAATGGTTTCAATGGGGAAATTATTAAGTGGTATCCACCCTTCTGTGTATTTTAAACCAAATTGATATATGAAAGGCATTTTGATCCATTGTATTGATATACAATACACTTTTTGATATTTTGGGACTCATTTTGACCCATATCAAGAATTAGCTATCCTGTCAAATTCAAACTCATGAAAACAATATGCTGATACAATACTGTTAAATACCACAATTTTGGTTAAAAGCTACAATGTCCATATATATGACTTATCATTTAAGAAAGATAAGTATAAAGAAATCACAATTTAATTGCAGGTAAATAAAAAAGATGACCTTTTGTTGAATTTAAACCAAACCCTTAAAGTGTATTTGCCTCTGTCACTTCTTTTCTCTGTCATCCTGTCATATACATACTAGAAACACTTGCTTGATCTGATGGACTGATTGGCCCACTAATGTCATTATGATCTAGTCCATCAAAGCCAGTTTCTAATTTAACATTTTTATTAATTCAATTTCTGCCATAGAAGCTTCCCCAGCAGCCCCTAATAATAGCTAGATGGAACTAAATAGAACAAGAGCCTTCCTATCCATCCTGCCAGCCCCTTTTTCTGGTCAGTATAATTCCATATCTAGTGAGGAGGTGATTTGTGCACTGTATCTGCCATAGTTGATTAGGGTTTATGACTTTGTATTGAGTATTAAGTCAGAACATAGTGTCTACCCTGGTGGAGTGGTTTTTACCTCAAGTCTCTCTTCTTGGTCATTGACATTTGCTATGTCATGGGAGTGGAGTCAATTTGGACCAGATTAGATAAGAAAATGTCTAGATTTGGATCAAATCATCTTATAGTTATAGAATTTTGTCACTGTTATTACCATGATATGTGAAAGTCTAAATAAATATTGGCTCTTGTACTGAGCCCAGTTATTTCTTTGCACCAAACTATCACAGCATTTCTAAACACCAAACCAGTTTCAGTCAGAGGCAGGCTTTATCATGTGCACTACACCATAATCTAGACATTGACCATTGAATCTTCACATTGTGCTATACATTTTAATTCACAAATTCACACCATAATGGCATCCTTGATATTTGGAGAACAAATTGGCTCTATACTAGTCATATTTGGTCAACATTTTAACATCTACATGCCCAAAGAGATTTTAATATATCTAGGAAGAATCATCTAACTAAAGAGGGTAGGGGCATGTTTATTTGTGCTCACCTCAAGATGTAATTTGGACCTCTCACACTCCAGACATGTTATTATTGTAGTAATTTGGTCAACAACAAAAAAACCTTTTTAAAACTACAGGAAACACTGGTAAATTAAAAATCAACATTCTGTAATTTTAATTGTACTATCCCTAAAGAAACCTTGCTTCTTGACATAAGAATTACATCATTGTAAGAGGTTATTACTTATATAAATGACAGTACATAGTTTGTACTGTTCATTCCAGTACATAAATATTATCATATTTCAATGTTTCTATGCTTTTAAAGTAACTCGTTTACCTATTACTTAAACAGCCTTTTAATTGATACTCAACCTTTGATGTATCATATCAATTATTTACTGATTTTCACAATTTTAAGGTTTGATTAGATTCAAATACCCGAAAAGGCACTGAGGCAAATATTAATCAAAATTACATTAAATAATAAATGATAATCACATAATTAATAACAATTGAGTCTAGTATCACATTCCAGTGAATGTAGAAAACACTTTTTTTAAACAACAAAAATACTTGTACTTAGAAACTGCAAAGTCTATGAGAATTTCCATTGTGGAAAGGTAATGGGCAATTTTGGCAGACCATCTCCGATCAAAATCACATTCAAGTGATTCATCACTATACTTTGATCAACACCAAATAGGCGGGCCTCTTCACATCGTGAATTAATACAGTTAAGCGTTGCGTAGCTAAACACAGCGTGATTCGTGCATCAGTGTCTACGACGCACTTGTAAGTGGGATTATGTTTACTTGCGGATGAAGAAAAGCCTCATAATACCCGCCTATACCAAGGCATTGTCTGTGCCAACACAATCTACCAAGGACTGGATCGCTGCAGGATATTTATGTGAAATCTTAAAAAACACAAGAGCAGGGAGCTTTTGCTTTTACGGTCAAGTAAGAAATGGACATTGAGATCGAAATCCAAAATCAGAAGTGACCACTGTATTTTTTTTTCCTCCTGCATAGTCTTTTATTATACATCGAACTGCATACCCAGTTGTGTAACAGTGATATTATTAAAGGTGGAGTGGGCAAAAGCCTTTTCCCTGATTATGCTTGGTTCCTGTCGGTAAATGTCCAAAATACTCTTAATGGCAACAGTAGGTTAACATTTTAGGGGGCGGCTTTTTTAAGCCAAAATGGTCGAAAGCAAAAATTACAGAATTTTAGTAATGTGCAAATGACATGCAATTTAATTCTGTCAAATTGGCAAATTTTAGACAAAAATGACAAATTTAAATGAAAATCAAAATTTGCAAAAATTCAAAAGTTTATTTATATTCTTATCTATGATGACATAAATGAATGGTAGAATTTCAGAGTTCTACTCCTCTCTTCTCTCTCTTAATATTTCCTTCCTATTTCATTTTTCTGACATATTTGAGCTACCAGTCATTGAAAGACACTGCTTGTTACATAAACGCATTTTGTTATTGTCATGAAAATTTGTCACAGGAAGTTGTCCTTTTCCTGCAAGGAATTATGGGAAACATGACACAAATCCCAGGAGTCTAAACAAAATTTCGCAATCAGTTTTATTTACTACCGTCTTCATACTATGTTGACTAAAAGTATTCTTTTTTTTCACAAAATCTGACAAGGATTACATTTTTTTTTGGTGAATTTCGATGCATCTAAAACATGAGGCCACAGGGGTTGAGGTAAATGGACAGCAATCAAAAACCAATGCAGATCATTGATTTTGACCATTTAAAAGCAAACTGGAATGCAAATTTATCTAATTCAGCAAAAGAGTAATATTTTCAATATAACAGAGCCTTTTTTAAATGTATTCATATGCCAAAATATAAATATATAAGATTCTGAGGATTCAACAGTGTGGGCAGGACTTCAAAGTTTAATTGGTTCTATGACTTCAAAGCAAAGTTTGAAAGTGGGGGAGGGAGCGCAAATGCTACAATGTCACATTTTGTCCTAGTTGTGCACTAAATAATGCTCCCATTATGTGGCTTTTATAAATGTTACAGCAATTTAAGCATTAAAGCTTCAATAAAAAACAAAGAAGGGAAAAAGTACACAATTTTCTTTAAAAGGATAAGACTGGGCCTTTAAAAGCTCAGGAAAGAGTCGTAGAGAAGGAAGTTGCTCAAGTAGCAGTACATTAATGAAATCTATTGCGTTAGCTTAACTTCATTGTTTCATGGTGGTTCAACTCTAATGAAGATAAATGTAGTAGGGTTGATAGACAGGGTAAATAACAAAAATCTCTAGGGGGAGGGGCTGGTGCTTGTATTCAGAGGTGGATTTCATGTTCCCCATTATTGACACTAAAACAATGTACTTGGTAAACCCTTGACATAGATTTCAATCATTTTCTTTAATACCCACACAAGGATTTAAAAAAAACCCACAAGAATATCTCCTCAAGCCACACACATACCACAACCCTTTTTTCTTTTCTGTAGGTTATAATTGTCCTAATAAAGCACCAAAATCTTAAAATAAGTGGAAAAAAAAACCATTCTATACACATTTTCTCACAAATATTAACAGCTGATTTTAAATGATTTTTGAAGAAACTAAAAATGAAACTCCAAAAATAAATATCTGAGTTGATCGGAAAAATGAACCCCTTTTCCATGTTTTTATATTCAACCATCATACCCACCTTTGTATGCAAGCGGTTCCCCTGGGCGAGAATCAGGTCTTGTGTGGAGGAAAACAGCTAAGTGTTGCTGCAGAGAAAGAGTGCCCAAATTGATTTCACATTCTGAGGTGAAAGTACAGTAATACCATGCTAAGTTTGCGCTTTTGGTGATGGGATGGGAATACAGAACAGGATCCGGCCTCCAGGGAAAATCCTCCTCTTAGGCAAAAACAAAAAACAAGTTTGTTTCCCGTGCGCCGCGCGCATTTCGTCTTGGCGTCATTATTTGCGCATTTATTTTTTTTATTTGATATTTTAGAAAACAAAAATCAAAATAGCCAATTTGATAAAAAGAACGGGGAAAATTGCAAAATTTTTACTAAAGAAGTGTTTTCTTTTCAACAAAAACTTGAAACTGGACAGGTTTCTTACTGAAAAAATCATCACCCATGCAGATTTTGGGTCAAAATTTGCCATAGCACCTCTTGAACAATAGGGAAAAAAAAGAAAATAAAAAAACGCATTTCGCATTTAGGTTTTTTGACCACCGACAGGAAACAAACTTTTTTTTTTTTGCCTTATACCATTAACTTTTTTGTAGTGTGTAATGACGACCTAGTAAAGCAACTGAAACATTACACTCCTAACATGGGTTAGATAAAACAAAAGGGTGGTAATATCCACAAAAACATTTTATGATGAGCTAAAGTAGACAATTTTTTGAATCTTTGGAGTTGCCCTGTAGGGTTGTGGATTTTAAACTTTTTATTGTTAAATCCACACTGACATCCAATTCAATCACTAATGTGCTAATGTTCAATTTGCTGTTTCAATATGACGTTGATCATTTTGTTTCTTGCAAACCGAGTTCCAGGTGCGATATATTGTTAAGGAGGTTTAACCAACATATGAGGCCCAAAAGGTACACCAAAATTTGTTGATGTAGCTTTTAAAAACTGAAGAGCAAAAAAAAAAGAAGGTCTCACAAGCACACAGACCACTTTAATATACAGATCTAATTTTCAAATACAAAGTAAAATTTACAAATAATTTTTACATTGCTATCAATTGTGTTCTTCTCTCTTTTCTTTTTGACTCGCCTTCCTTTTTTCACTATTTCTTTATTTTTTACAGAAATAATTCGGGGGGAAATTGTCCCCTGTCAATTTGCCATGCAACATCAAACCCCCTCCCCGGCTATGGGCCCAACCCCTACTCATTTTTTGTCAAGTAAACAACACATGAAATAAAATACATGTAGTTTTTCATCTTTTTATTATCATCAATTTCTTGTCCACCTTAGAAAATGTTCTTATACCTTCCCATGTATTTTGAATTATTTTACAAAGATACAAACCAACTTATATGTGGGCTGCTCTGGCAAAATGAGAGGAAAGTTGCAAATCAACATTAAGAATAAATGGCATCTAAAGTAAAAATAATGGAGAAAAGGTCAAATTTTGTTCTATAACATAAAACACATGCATAAGTGTTTACCTATACTTAAAGTTTTGAAGGTCGACTTTGCCTGGAAGTGTAATTATTCATGGTTAATTGATTGCATGTTGCTATTATACACTGTAGTAATCAGTATCTTTGAAATCGATTTGCAGCTAGTTTTTATTGCAGTATATTTAGTAGACTGCTTTGGATTTCGATCTCTAAACGAAGAATGGAGAAAAAAAGTGTGACATGTTATATATCATTCAAAAGCTGAGATTGTAGAGAATTAAAATATGTCATAAACTCAATTTTCAAATTTGTGACTTTCCTCTCATTTTGCCAGAGCACCCCTCATATTGACGTACTGGAATCTTCACACACAGCTTTTCCCAATGACAGGTCCATAGGCTACACAAAGCACTAGCGCAATCATTAATCTAAAGAAATCGCACTCCCCTAGATTATTTGCAAGCACAGACCACATTGGCAAAAACTCTTCAACACTTAGATGGCAATATTTCTAAACAGCTCCCTAATGTGCTCAGATTATGAAGCAATCAAGATTAAATGTCTTGCCTTGGGCCATAACCAGTTGGCAATGGTGGGATTCGAACCCAGGATCTAAAACAGGAGCTCTTTTTACAGACTACGGTTAAGGGCCTAAATAATACCAAATATTTGATGTCGCAAGTCTTTGTTATTACATTAATTCCAATGCATTTTCTTATCATTAACGGAGACTTCATGTTGTAAACAATGTAAAAAATGTTTGGCATCACATACAAAAAATGTGTGGTATATTGATTTTTTTTATTGTTATCAAGCCACCGTTATTATTAGAAAATACTTGTTGCACTAAATATTTGGTATGTCATAAGAAGTATGGGTGTCAACAAGCGAAAGGTGTCTAAAAATTGATAAGGGTGTCTATTACAACGAAAAAGGTGTCTAAAATACCCAATAGGGTATGTAAAACCCATAATGGTGTATAAACCCAAAATTGATATCAAGAATAGTGTCTACAACACCTATTTGCGCCCATAGTTTGACGTCACAACAAAAAATGTTTGATAGCGAAAATTTTGTTCGGATGCCAACTATGAATTGACCCTATGTCCTGGCGGCTATATTTTTTGCGGAGTCAATAATATATGGGCCTCATACATGGCAGCATATTGAGTTTTCAGACTTTTTTAAACTTAATAAAATAATGGAAAAGGCTGAACTTTTATTAAATTTGAAACAGCAAAGGGATTCGAACCAGTGACACTTATGAGCGACTTGACATCTTGGATTAAGGTGTCACAAATTGATTTTTAAACCTCAACTTGGTTAATAAATTGATATCAATAAATTGATAATACAGTGCTACTGATGTGATACATATAGTAGACATTAATTGATTAATATCAATATAATTTACAATCAATTATGAACCATATGTGACTATGATGTCCAAATACAAATCTTGACTTCAGAAAATAATATAGCACACAGGGCCTTTCTGTGATAATTTTTGTGGTTCTTTGTGTATGACCAGATCTAGATCAACATGAGGTTCGGAAGTCATGTTAAGCTCCCTGTTAAGCTGTTGGTCCCCTGTCCGAATGCTTTACCTTAGAGTACAGTATACAATGTATACCTGGTAGGCATTAGGCAAACATTCAATTTGTAAAAAAAAAGTTTCAGAAATTTAAAGATGAATTCATTGCAGGCTTTATTTTA
>JXSR01S046602.1:4383-15215 GCA_000969725.1 Ophiothrix spiculata
CAAAAACGATGTAAATTATTGCCAAAAACTATAAACATTATCATTGGAAAAACGTACACCCCTATTCAAACATGAAATATACCAACCCAGTAACGCTGTTCGCGCCGGATGTGTTCGTATACCTGCATCGCGTCGTGATTTTGAAGGCGCGGCTCCACTGCGTTTCACACTGAACGCACTGTCATCTATCGTCTCATAATGGATGGCCAAAATTCCTTATTAGGAAGTAAAATCGAACTCAGTGACTAAGAATGCTAGTTGTTTAACATGTATATATTGTGGGTGATTTTAATATTGATCTACTTGATTGCGAGGATAAATTAGTAAGTACCCGAATATATTAGAGTAAGATCAGTTGCATTGTGATATGTACAAATTGTCTAATACTTATATTTAGTTTCATAATAGTTCATTGCCAAACTGAAAATGAATTGAATCAATTTAAGGACGACAACTCACGCAATTCTTTTTCATTTTGTAGGAGGATCCTTTGGGTGATGCCGACGATCCTCCCATAAATAAGACTATCCAAATTAGCCCGCAGGTGATTGAGCTTACGCTACGGCCAGGTACGTATTACTCTTACCTAATAACATGATTTCTAGACTCACTTTGTATTGACTTATTTAAGGTATTCAGGGCTGTTGGTGTTTTTGTACTTGCGGACAGTTAAGGTTACTTTTTTATTTTAAAAAGTTAAAAAGTTACTCACCGAGAACAAATTCACCTGTCAGAATTTTAACAACCGTAAACTAAATAGCACCATTCAAATGAAGAGAGCATTCTAGGTGAGATGATCTATTGCTAAAAACATAGAATCCTCAATCCTCATAGACCCTATATTGAATATTTTACCCATCAGTCTGGGAGGTAACTTTCTATGTTTAACCTGCCCTACGTCAAAATCACATGATGTTGGATGCAAAGGTAAAGCCCTGTAATTTTTCTAACTCGTGATTCTTACAATTGTGAATCTCTTTATTATGCTTATCTGAATTAATATTAAAAGTATTTAATGTAATCGAAATTTCTCTTTCTGCCATTCAGGTGAAGCACAAAAGGTCACTGTGTACGTACGACCAGCCGAGGATTATCCATTGGATTTATATTATCTCATGGATCTGAGTAAATCCATGTCAGACGATATAACCAATCTCCGGGATTTAGGAGGCCGTCTAAGTATGCTATAATGATAAATCTTTTTATGAAGTAGGGAGAAAACTTATACTCATAACACTTGTTTTTAAATTTGACTGTCCCTGTACGTATTTTGGTCCCATACCTGTATGTACCCAACTGTCACTTTACCAGTTTAGTAGAAAGCAAAAATGTTAACTCAAATTTGGCGCTGTTTAAGTAATTTTCCCCCAAATACACATATAATTAATCCAAAATTAGGCGCTTTCATATGTGAAGAAGACCGATCGTTATCTAATAAACATTATAAAGTATCCCAAAAGGCATGGGGTGGCTTCTGTCTATGTTTCATGCCAACATCAGTCAGGAAATACAAACACTAACTTTAGTACTTGTATTGAAAATATGGTTGCATCGTTTCCAGGTTCCAGCAGATAAATCAATCTAGATACATAGCGTAGAAAACTGCCAATGAAATTTGACTCACATCTAGAAATGCATTGTAACAATTTGTAGAAGTCATAGATGGATTCTGTTGCGAACAACGAGATTTTTCCTAACAAATATTCGCAACCAACATTTATGCAATTATGGAAATTATGACAAGTTTGGCAACTACATATCCGTAAAAAAACAAATTTTTGATTTTTTATATCAGATTTTAGAAGTCATTTTTCATTTCTGATTGGTGTAGAATTAATAGACATTAAGCTTGTGAATTAACTTTTACGGATAACAATCCATGCAATTCTGTATTTTCCTTTTTCTAAGAAGTTGGTAATTATTGCTATAATTAGGCATACTTTATAAAAGTTAATTTCTAGGCGAAATAAAAAGCTTAAGTAAAAGCATTAATACTTATACTCTATATACCTTGAAGTATGCAACAAGCAATAAGACTCTGTTACGAGATCCATAGCATATCCCTTGTATTCTACAACACTGTGAACTGGTGGTTTTTTATTGTGTAAGAGACTAGTAATGATTGGTTAGGACTGATTAAGACCAAATCACTGCGTATTAATATTTGTGTACTTGAATCATTCATGATTTTGGTATAATTTTTGGCTAATTTTGTTGCTACCACATGGAAAAACATTGAAAATAAGTTAATTTGAATATTTAGCCAGATGTATTACACGGTTGTGATTCAAAAAGTACGGAATAAATTACTTCCCCGAATGGTCATATTGGCTTATGTGTGTTAATTGGCTGCTTGTTGCATACTTCAAGATTCACAGAGTATATGTACATGTATATCTGTATTCATATCAGATATACAAAAGTTAGCCTTCAGATTGTAAACCTTCCATTCTATACCTTTGCTTGATTTTCCATTTATCTCATTTTTATTAAAGTCCGAGAGTTGCAGCTATTATCAAGCGATGTTCAGATGGGTTTCGGGTCTTTCCTAGATAAAGTCACACCACCGTTTGTATATGACGATGCAGAATTGTAAGTGTAGTATATCTTCCCAACAAAGTCAAAACGCAGTATGTGCATTGTAGATCAACTGCTAGATACTTCCTTTTCCATTGAAGAAATTCTGCACAAAATTAGCAGACGACAGATATTCTTGGATAACTTATGACAGTATCTACTATATCAAATATATGCACATACAATTTTCTAGCATGTAGGTAGAATGAAGTGAAATTACATGCTAATATGATGTATCTGCTATGCTTTATAAGTGCACATACTGCGTTTTTCTTTTGTGGGAGATATGATCTAGATATTGGTTCATGTAGCATTGATAATTAAATACGTGGATTTAGGGTTTCCTCATGGAAGTCAATCCGTCTCAAAATTTTAGTTAAAGCAATACTATAAAGTGTTAAAAATGAAGCGCCCCCTGTCACCCACGACTTTTGATTTTTTTTGGGCTTATTGGCTTTGTATTTGGTAGATATGAATACCCTCCAAACGATTTGGCTCAAAGATGCTTATTTTTTCTGTTATGGCCATTTGTTGAATTAAATTCGGGATCCCGAATTTAAATCCACACGTATTAGTATAGGAAAGCATGCATGTGCTTTTTATCCATTTTTTGGTGGCAAAACAATTTTTTCACCAAATACACTTGAAAACGCTTTTATATAGTCACATGCCTCCATTTTATGCTGTTTTTACTCAGTAAAACAATCCCGAATTTAATTCAACAAATGACCATAACAGAAAAAGTAAGCATCTTTAAGCCAAATCTTTTGGAGGGTATTCATATCTGCCTACAACAAACCCAATAAGCCCAAAAAATCAAAAGTCGTGAGTGACAGAGGGCGCTTCATTTTAACACTCCTATTGCTTTAAGCTTCTGCTATCAAAATGATAAAAGCGGGCAATTTAAATTGTAGTTAGGGTGGCATTGTGCGTCCATTTTACACTTATTTGGGTACATCGTAATTTGATTATTTACATTTTATATATTATATTACATTTAATTTGATTATTTTTTCCACACAGATTAGACGCTTATTGCAAATTTGATCCCAATAATCCCGAGGTTCCTCTTCCATTCGAGTGTGCTGAAGGATTTGGTGTTAGAAATAATCTGAATCTAACCAAGGATCTGGAAAAGTTTACTGTAAGTATGAGGTAAACAGCAAGTCTCCTTTTCAGAACAAGTGACATACAAGTGGCTTTTATTTAGACAATAATTTGAAAAATCCATTATTTCAAGAAATGTTCATATATCCGCCAATTGTAGCTAAAATTTAATGCAGATAAAAGGTTCCCACTCGATCAGTTAACAGATGAACTTTTTCTCTTATGAAATAAAAAGCGTCATAAATAGCTACTCGTACATAATTTTAGTTCATCACTGATTGGCTTGCGAAATTAGAAATTGTGTCCTTTTTTCGAAATTTCTAGTAGTACTGTAAATATAATGACTTACAAATGGCCTCCATACAAACGTATACCATTACGCGGGAAATTTTCGAACGAGCATTTATTTACATTATAATATGGCAACTATTTAATCTAGCAGAATAGAACCAAATTAAAGTAGGCCTATACAAGTTTCTTTTGTGGAACACTTATGCTTGTTTTAATATGACTTATTAAGTGTACCAAACCTTGCTAACCAATCTACGTTTATGGTACATTCAGAGTTAAACCGATCTCATGAATGAATCTTAACACACAACCAAATGAGCTGAGAAGAACGTGTAAGAGACTGATGTATGCTTATCAATACCTTATAGAGCAATGAGATACGAGTAGGGAAGAGAGTCCCGTTCGGCTAATTACTGAAGCCAGCATGACGTCACAAACACACAACTTTTCAATTCATTTTAATCACGTTAATTAATATCATGATGTGTACATTATTTCTGTTGGCATATCTGCTATATTACATACGGTACGAGTGTTTAAAAAAATGGGAATATGTTTTGAATACATGTTAAAATTAGGGCGATGAAATTGGGGTCCATTTCCTTGTTGTAAAGTAAACACGTGTACATCATTCATTCTTTTCTAGGATGAATTAGACAATGCAGTATATTCAACTAGTATTACCAAACCAGAGGGCGGTATGGATGGTCTGATGCAGATGGTTGTGTGCAAGGTACATTAGTATTATTAAATTGAAACAAACCAGAGAACGTAATGAATGCATTGTAGTCTGCAAGCTACCGGTGTAATATGACTGAGAGTCCCCTAAAACCAAGAGTCCGCCATAATTAAAACTACACATAATAAATTGTGATCAGAAATTAGGAGTTCCCCAGGTGTCAGTCCTTGTCCCATAATTATTTGATACTGGTGTTTAATTAAATCATTTAAACAAAACTGTAGGCCTATGTATGCAATATAAAATATAGATAAACAAAGATACATAGAAATGACAGCACTGGTTTGGAATTTCACTAAAGTCACTTAATCATGTTAATGGAGTTCAATGTGACTTACGGTACCTCGAAAATTAACCGAAATTCAAGCTTTAGTTCTCGATGTTCCGATGCCTCATTTTTCAACGAATAAATCGTATGTAAGATTTTAACGGAAATAAACCACATGTCCTAATCTCAAGCTGCCGGAAGACAAATTTAATGGGATTGACTCAATGACATTTTAATACACTATTTGTGTCTTTCCTTGTTTATGTTAATTTACCAGGATGTGATTGGTTGGCGAGATACAGCAAGACATATTTTGGTTTACACAAGTGATGCTAAGGTGCACGTAGCAGGAGAAGGACGGGTAAGAAATAACATCCATATATATGAAAACCGAAAAGCAAAAACCTCATGGTATGTGCGATATTTACGTTAAGTCAACAAGTAAAATCATTAATAAAAAATATCTATTTCTATAGACCATATCGATAATTGACCTACTCCCGCCATTGATGGGGTAAATCCACAGAATTGGACGGGGAACGGAACTCAGAGCGAGAGCAAGTAGTGTGTTTATCATACTTGGCCTCGTTCTGAGTTCCGATTCCCCGCTCGGTTCTGTGGAATTACCCCATCAACGGCAGGATTATGTCAATTATCGATATGGTCTATATATATGTAGATCATGGATTTACCTTTATAATGTTGCAAAAAGGGGAGTTTAAGATGTTCTCGAGATTAATTGAATGTCATAAAGCAGGAGAACTGTAAGGCTAAAAATTAACACAAAAAAGACCAAATACAGGGTCTTTAACCAAAAACAGGATACCAAAATGCGCAAAGTGCAAGGTATCTGGCTGGAAAGCATGTGGCAAATTTGCTGAAGTATCGCATACTCATAACCATGGTTCAAGAAGTGCTTCTTTCGAAGCATGGACAATTATCAAGAATGCTGAAAAAGGCTTTGACGGTGTCTATAAAAGCAATCAACGAATTATATATAATTTAACATCCAGTGGAAAGAGTATTAAACTAACAAGGAACTGTATCAGGATCTAACAAATATCTTTCAAAAAATAGAGAGAATAGGAACCGCTTTGCAAGCCTCTCTTATAGAGCAAGCAAGAAACTGTTTCAAAACTGGTACATTGGAAACTAAAACATGGGACAAGGAAACCAGGCAGACCACCTCTGACATACATATACAGATGTTCTGAAGAAGGATACTGGTTTGAGAGACAGGAAAATTTGGAATGCCATTGGTTCCAGGACACCACTCGACACAAGCAAGCAAGGATTTACTTAGAAATGGACATATCAAGATTTTTCTTATTATGCCACCCAGTTTTAATGATTTATGACTTACTTGGTACTTTAGAGTGAATGCTATCTTTTCTATTTTCAGCTGGCCGCCATTTATACACCAAGTGATGGTCTTTGCCATATAGATCCTATCCGCAATGAATACACACAAACAACTAGTCAGGTACCATTTATAAAATCAGTCATAAAAATAATAACTAAATCAGTTTATACAGACGATGCATAATTATTCAATGAGTGTTAATTGCATTACCTTGTCATGATCATAAACACATTTTAGGATTTGCATCTAAGAACAATTTTTTGCTCGTCCAAGAGGCGTTTGTTTGCGACATTTGCTTAGACTTGTTCCTTCTAACAGGGAGGGAATAACTTTAATTTATAATATTGGTGAATATTATAGTAATCAATCTAAGCTATATTTTCCCGTTGGAACAAAGCTGTGTCTGTAGTAATGACAAATATGAGCGCGTATCTGTCTGACAAGCTGAAGTCTTTAGACGTAAAGCCTTTAAAGATATGAAGGGGATGAAAACAGAAATGAGACGTTGGAACAAAGCTGTCTCTTATGAGCCTTAAACAGAACAGTTCGTCTCATTTCTGTTTTCATCCTCTTCCTCCTCCATCTCAACATTTCTCTCACTATCATAATAAGTCAATTATAAATTTAGGTAAACATAAATGTTTGAAAACAGTTACAAAATCAAGCTTAAACATTTTTGACAGGATTTCCCATCCATCGGTCAGCTCAATCAAAAAGTGATAGAAAATGATATTTATCCACTGTTTGCGGTCACTTCAAGCGATGTGCCGAGTCTAAACGTCCTTCCATTTTATCAGGTAAGTAAATTTGTGTTCTTATACATACACATTATAAATATATGGATTTACAAATAATCACAATAAATTTTATATAAGAATAATCGTTGCAGTAGGAGAGCTTTTTTACACATACTACAAGTCCGAAAAATCTTGTTCCCTGAATTCTGATGTTCGTCATGTTTCATGAAATCAAGAAATTTGACCAGACAGACGAATCAGATGGATTATTTGGATAGTGCTTTTTACTAAGGTTTCTGTCGAGACTGTTTTTTCATGTCGACATGTCGCAATAATTTGTTGTCGACGTCGACATATGTGTCGACATGAAGTTGATATCATTGAGCTTGTTTTTGCGGAAAAAACGAAATGGTTTGATAAGCTTAATGACACTTAGACTTACCTATAACAAAGTAATGTGCTTGTTCTTTCTGTGTACGACAATATGGATGATTTAAAGTTGATATTTTGTAACTTTTTTGTTGTGAGCCATTGTGATAAGGACGGTTGTAAATCCTTTTTACTTGCCCAGTTTTGTCAACAAAGGATATTTCATGTCGACATGTCGAGATATGCTTTATGTCGACATTTATGTCGACATAAAGCCTGTCGACAGAAACCTTACTTTTTACACGCTGTGGCTCGTGAATCATTTGGCACAAGTAGGAAATCCTCAAACACAAATATTAATACGCAGTGATTTGGTCTTAATCAAATAAAATCCTATACAATCAAATTTTATTATTGCCATATCAAAACGAGCAACAAATCGAATAAGGTACATAGCATCAATACAATATATAGAAGACAATAATGAGGACAGAGCTGGAAGACCAATAAGATCTGAAAAGTAGCAATTCCCTGGTTAAGCCATGGATTCTGGTTAAACGAAAAAAAATGTTACAACAATTTGGAACATAATAAATGAACACAAAATAAAAAGACACAATGACGTTGAGACGTGACCAATCTATTACAAGATCAATCATTATTAGTATCTTGCACAATACAAAACCACCAGTTCACAATGTTGTGGAATACAAGGGATATACTATAGATCTCGTAACCGAGTCTGATTGCTTGTTGCATACTTCAAGGTTTACAAAATAGGGCCTATATGCTGAAGTGTAGGTCATTTACCACATGGAAGTCTGCTTATTTTTTAATTTTGGAAAAAAACAAATAACGAATGTGTTAATATTAATGAAATGAAACAAAAAATCAATCGGTGAAAGCTGTTATATTTTCACGACTAGCGACTTCAACTTTAACCTCATGAAAATATTATGTACTAATTACATTCATAAATATTCATCGTTTGTATAGTATTATATGAGTACCATGTATAATTTGTAAAATACTTATTTTTTCATATCGAAGTATTTTGTTTTTTTAAGGAACTTTCCAAAAACATACAAGGCTCTTCCGTTGGTGTCCTCGCCGTCGACTCCTCAAACATTATTGCCATTATCAAGCAACAATATGCGGTAAGTCTCACGTAATTTACCAAGTAAACAAGTAACTTTTACTTAATCAACCCAACACCTGTTGATCATTAGGGAGTGTTCATAAATACTTTGGTGGGGGAGGTGGGCGGGTTCGAGGATAGGACCGCTTATTTTTTTTTTATTACCCCTTTAATACCGTCTGAACTTTTTTGATCCCCCTTTTTAGGATTAAATATTTTTGACCCCTGTCCTTGACCCCTTGATCTTGCAACTTCGCTGTCCCCCTAGAGGTACATGTTTTGAGTACATTTTGAACATAAAAACAGTATTATATTATCAATACATATTTGATCCCCGTAACTACCGTCTATTTTTTGGATCCCCCTTTTTTGGTCCTAAAATGTTTTAACCCTCCCCCCCCCCCCCATATTGCCCAACTCCCCCCTAAGGTATTTATGAACACTCATAGCAACCCGAGGCTGTAGTATAGGGTGACCGAAAAGTTCCTTCGCTACTTTAAATCAGAATAACTTCAAAAATAACAACCACAATGCAATATAGTACTATTTAAATCTAAAAGCTTGAGCAAATTTTGGATACCAAACATGATGTTAGCCACAGTTTGAGGCTCTTGGCAGGTTGGTGATAGTCAAAAGGATAGGTCATTATATTGGGCATTTCTTTGTTGATAGTATTGTCGGTCTGTTTTCATATACCCTACAGCGAGTCATATTTTTCTGCTTTCTTTTCACCATATATATACTCCAATCAATTTGGCTATCATCATGATCATTCTATATACATAAAATGATATACCGTATTATAATACCGTATGTTTCCTTCAGTGCGTGCCCAAAGGGTGGCGGGCACGTGCCCCCAGTTGGGTGATCTGGATAATAAAGAAAGGGAAGGAGAGGGGAAAATCAAATTAAAGAGAAGAAAATGGTTTGAAATGTTGTCGAAATCTTTAAAAAAAAATGTGTGCGCGCTTTTATTTTTGCTTTGTCACTTTTCGAAAGCTACGTCAAAAAAAAAAATGGGTGTACTTTTTTTCTTTATTAGTCTCATGTCATTTGGGGGAACCTGATGGCTGTACCCCGCCACTCAGAAAATCCTCGGCACGTCACTGTTCATGGCTAGATTTAAGTATGACGATTATCACTTTTCTTTTGTAAGTGCTCTAAATGTGTATACCAATTATAAATAACATCAGTAACATCAATCAAATGTTGCTTTCTTTTAAAGGCCATAACTTCCAAGATCGAATTGCTGGACACGTCTCCAGAGGACATCAGCGTTTACTATACCGCACATTGTAAGGACGGCCAATCTCTTCCTGGATCAAATACTTGTACAGATTTGTCACTCGGCGATGTCGTCAGTTTCGACTTAGATATTACAGCAGTTGGCTGTCAAGACACGAGAGGGTAAGGTCGCACTTCGTCGACTGAATGCAAGAGAGTCATGACATTGTGTGCCAAAATATCTGATGTATTTTATTGTTTTTGCGGGCCTTATTTAGTTTATTAAAAATTATTGACTATTAGGTCTTAAAAATTCTTTCTCTTAACTTTAATTTTCAAAATATGATGATAACCTAATTTTTCCATAATGTCACCTGCGATCATATTGCATTAAAGCGACGATTTCTTTGTAGCAGCAACTTAATTTATCGTTCATCCGTTATATATCCATGCAGAAACCGATCCGATTTAAATGATGCCTTATTTCTTCAACAACAAAAATATTTATCAAACACTTTAAGGTATAATCAATGGCCCACTATAACCAGAACTGATACTCAGTTAGCTTAATTTCAAGGACTTATTTCAACAGTCGGGCAGATGATGACAATTTCGGCAGCAAAACATTTCACCAAAATGCATTGTACACACATGTAAAATTTACAACCTTTCTGCAATGTTAAATTAACCAATTAACAGTGAAGACAATTTCCTAATATGGAAGAGCATTATCTGCCCCGTGAAATTACACACAGCACTGAACAACAATTGGAATATGGATTTAGTATATCAACATACGGCGGGGAAGTAGTGACGTCATATTTTTTTTTTAAATCACCCAACATGTGCGTTTTGGACCAAAACAAACGGTGTGACCATTTTTGCCACACGTTAAGTCTATGGGGAAAAAAGTCCGACTCCGATTTTATACCATAACTTTCGTCTAAAACAAAAATAAGGGGAAACATGCCGGCCTATTATGCTGAAGGTTGTGATAACAAGCCAGGACGGGACCCCTG
>JXSR01S046602.1:24993-35711 GCA_000969725.1 Ophiothrix spiculata
CCCCCCCCCCCCTACCCAGTGTTATTCAGGTCCATTGTAGACGATTATGAGTCCCAAGCTGTATGTGTCATTTTTACCAGAAGACCGTAATTTGACTTTTATAGAGGACAAGTGGTTTAGAAATTGGTCAGATTGTAGGTCAAAACTGAAATATAAACAACAAACAAACTTTCATTTAGTCCATTTAGTTCTACTCTCAAGATAGTGCTCGTTCTACGGTAAGCAGTTTTTAGACGAATGTGTAAAGACATTCCGGTGTCACCTATTTATATAGTGCCAGATAAAGTAGATTAAAAACAGCATTTGTTTTCGCCATCAATGTAACTTAAATAATAGGGATTTTGTATAGCGATTTTCCGATAAGATTAAACCGCTCATGATTCGCTGCAATCAATTCACTTCATTTAGGTATTTGGCAGCCTTTTCAAGCGCGCATGCTATCGGTACTTAGATAGTAATATTTACCCTCATTGTAGCTTCCCATATCCTGGGTGGGGCACACTATGATGGACAAATCTGGGCCCATATTCATGAACGCTGCTAACTCTAGTTGGCTGCTAACTCTTTGTCTACCTGTCAAATTGGTAGACAGAGAGTTAGCAGGCAACTAGAGTTAGCGGTGTTTCATGAATATGGGCCCTGGTGACAGTTTTAAGTGCGGGAGGAAGACCGGAGCGCTTTATTTTACAATCATTAATTTTAAAAATTGCTTCCCTATTCAAGGTCCTAAAAGAGGGAAATGCGTTTGTGATGAAGCAACGTGGACCAGTAAATGTCTTTGCCATAAGGGATACACCGGTCCAGCCTGTCAATGCCTAGACTCAACGGATGCCTGCAAAGCTACTACAGGGGTATGTGAGGTTTACTTTGGTACGGTAATATGAGTATTCTGGTAATGGGTTAGGGGTACCGGGTACCTCAGAATCTTTTCAATACCTGCGAGGGTATTTGAAAATTTCTAATGTGTCATTGGTATGTCAGTAACTATGTGAATACCTTGGTGTGCAGGAAGCTTAAAGGAGATTGGTCCTATTTTTCAAAATTTAGTTTTCAATATCATATGAAAGATCACCACTAAAGAAATCCAAGTTTCAAATTTCAGCCGAATCGTTCACACTTTGATTTTATGTGCATTTTTGTATTTCAGGGCTATGGTTACCATAATTAGACACATTTTCATACATATCACCAAAACGGAACATAACTCAGCTGTGAAATTTCACACAGGTTATGAGAAAAATATGAGCAATATTTTGTTACCAAAATTTCAAAAAGTTTGAAAAAAGTTGAAGCAATCGGACCATGCTTCTTTAAGAGGCTGCTACAGATGTATGCCGAAGTTTACTTCAATGTCGTAGGTTTTCATGTAATATTTGACATAATAACACATCTGATTGGTTCGTAACAGCGCAGTTTGTCTTCTGTAGCCAGTCATGGAAAGGCTTTGAAGGAAACTGCGTTGAATGTTTTTTATAATTTGCAATGAGGCAAAAAAAGTTTAGTTATTGGAACGTAATCACTAATATTGGATTTTTCACCAACGAACATGTCATATATTTAATGGTGTTAACATCCGTAACAATTTTATTTATTTGTTGGTTTGTTTATTTGTTTGTTTGCGTTCTATTGTTTCATCAGCTTGTCTGCAATGGTTTCGGTGAATGTGTCTGTGGGAAATGCCAATGTGATGAAACCTCGTCATTCCGTGGGCCGACCTGTGAAGATTGTGGTGTAAGTATGTGTGAATATGGTAAATACGATTAAACCTACTTGGATAAAAGTGAGATCTTAGTTTAATGGTCACAATTATATTTGATGAAAATCGGGTCACTTTAGCTCGACATTATAAAGCACGAGATTGAGCCAATCTTGGCTTCCAATCGGGCTAACATTGGCAAAAGCCAATATTAGTCCGAGTGGAAGCCAAGATTGGCCCAATATTGGATATGTTAAAAGCTATGTCAATATTTTCGATCAAAAACCAAAATTGGGCCAATATATGCATTTTGCTGACCAACGTGTGAAAATTGCAATGGAAATTATTACAGTTTGGAAGTCACTTGTCTCATTTAGAACAATTAATTAAACCCTTAACAACACGTGACAATTATAGTCTTTTATGAAACTGTATCTCAAGGTGTAGTGCGTGTAAAATAACAACATTTACCCTCTGAAATTGATAACTTTCAGATTTGTGTAGGAGATTGCGGTGTCTACAGGGAATGTGTTATGTGCACGGTGTTTAATGAAGGTAGACTCTCGCCAGAAGAGTGCGCCCTTTGCAATATGCTCATTATCAAAGAGGATAAGCTGTCTTTACGTAAGTCTCCGTCAAATTTTATTAACTTTTGTTTTTAGCAATATTTCAAATTCAGAAATTTAATAGCAGAATATTACAACCATGAATAAAAAGCAAAATTAAGAAAATAACATTTCAATGCAATGTATCGTATCACTAGCACTCGAATGATTAGTGTTGTGCTCTACTCTTTATTCAAGACACAATAATTGGCAGTGCCACTAGCATCACATATTTGGAGATTTCATTTTAGGATACCAGTGGGCACAAAATTACAGCATTTCAACAGGAAAATGTTAAAATTTGGTATAATGACGTGAAATTCGCCCAAATGTGTTAAATCAAGTTTGTAAACAGAAGGACAATATGGAAGAGCTGGGCGTGAAGAAAATAACTTTGTAAAATATTTTCAGATTTCATCGTATCCTAGTAGTAATTCTCTGGAAACCTTTGAACCGTCGTTGCTGTTTCTCTTTTTTCTTTATAGCAAATGATACCTTGAAATGTGAAGCAAAGAATGCAGAAAATTGTACAGTTATATACTATTACGAGACAATACAAAATGGCACTGTTGCAGTGCATGTTCAAATCCATCCAAGTAAGTGACAGTTAATTACAAAGGAAGATGATTAACGAGAATGGTCCTTGCAAATATGCTTCCGTTATCTCGGGATCAAGGCCAGCTTTTTATATATCAAATGCTTTGCGAATTAATTTATCTTAGGCCTCTCTTAGGTTTTATCTTAGACCTATACTGAATGATAAGAGTACTTTAAAAAAATAAATTTAACTTTTTATTTCCCCACTAAGATTTCAAGACTGGTAAAGTGTGTACTAAAATTCTTAAATATATATATCAATGCACCTCAGTGAATAGCCACATCACTTTGTAACGACAAATCAACAGATCTGTTTAATAATCTTGGTTTTGTGAAGGTCTCTTATTTAGAGGAGGAAAACAATACAGGAGGAAAACAATGTAGGCTTGTTAACCAATATATCTAAAGTGAATGGGTAAAAGGAGATAATGCGTGGTTTCTGTGACACAATGAAAGGTGATTGATGGGCCATTCTTTAGAGGATGTTATACGTAATATTGAGTTTATAAGTTCTTGTTTTATTTTAAGCTTAATTAGATTTGGTTAAAGAGGACTTTCAAAAATAAGTATAATTTTGATGATTATGATAATATTCTGAGAATTTTATCTGATTATTGCGCAAACTTTTGTCATCTTCCAAACGAGAAGAGAAATGGGCTATTTTTGCTAAATTTTAAGCCTTTAGACGATGTAACTTTGTTAGTCTTTTATAATGATATATTTTGTTCAATGCCATGACACTGGGCAAATCTGAATGGACTACAAAATTTTGCCAATGTTGACAATCTTATTGGTCACGTTATATTTTATTCTATGTTGTTTTGTTTTATATTAAATATACCTATATGTTTGGTGAAAATTAATAAAATCTGATTCTGATTCTGATTTGTTGTTTACCATCCATAGAATAAAAGTAGGAACTTTATTTTTCGTTTGGATTTTCAGTGCGAAATACATAAGCAACTTTGCAATATTTCATGATTACAAATGGCCTTTTCATTTGCATAATCTACCTTGGGAGCAGCGTTCGAATTAAGGAAAAAAAACATGGTTGTTTTTTGGTTGTCCGTCAGAAATTTGGTTGTCAAGCAAAAAAAAAAAAGTATCCCAAGCGCACAGACAACTACGAGACACCTACTTCTAATTTTTTGTCAACAGCAAATTGATAAAAAATCATATTTTTTCAGGCGATCAGGGAATTTAAGAAAAATGCTAAAAAATGATACAATTTTATTGAAGGTTCCAGTTTCGAAATAAACATGCTAAGAAGTGTGTTTATTTGACTTTGAAAAATTATGGTTGTCCGCCTGACAACCACAGCATAAATTAAGGTTGTCCGGCGCTAGATTTGGTTGTCCCGGACAACCATAATTTCGAACGCTGCTTTTGGAGTTCTTTTTAACACTAAAGTGACCAAGGGGGGGTTCCATGGGGGCCCTACATCGGTTTTTCGTATATAGCGCGCGCTCAGCGCGCGCTTTTGGTATTTGTCTTCCCCCCCTCTAAATACGCATCTTTTGATACAAATATTTTAAAAATCCAATATGGCGTTAACGAGATAATTTTGTAGGGTCCCTAGAAACCGCCCCCCCCCCTCCCCGTTGGGCACCAACGGAAGTACCCAGATAAAAAAAATCGAAATCAATGAACCGTATCACAGTAAATACGTTCCATTATAAGTGTGTGCATAAACATGTATAAACACAGAAACAAGCATCAGAAAAAAATAATTAACTCTTAATGTGCTCACAACAAGAGAATTAGTTTTGGCTGCGTAACATGTCACGCACCATTCTATGTACAAACCTATGGTGAAACTTGGGTATCGTGGCAACTCCATAAAAAATATAAAACAATACAAAATTGTTGTTCTTTTGCTATTGGTAGTGAATATAATAGTCCTTCTAGAGCAAATATAAATGATTATATAAATTTCAGCGTCTACAGTGCGCGTGCTCGCGGCGTTTTCAGACGACGTCTGTTTTGCCCGATTTTTGCGCACATTTAATTCAATGTTTTAGAACGGAAAAATATTTTCGAGTTCTGATTTCAGATTTTTGGTTCTGTTATAACCCCCTTAAGTGTTAATCTTTGTCTCCAAATCATACCTGAGAAATCATTTCATTATGTTTCTCCTCTTCATACCTTACAGTATGTCCACAGCGACCAGTTTCTAAAGCTGAACCATGGATCATTGCTGTGTCCATTATCGGCGCCATTTTGTTGATCGGTTTACTTCTTATTCTACTACTACGATTATATATCTGGTGGTTAGATAAAAAAGAATTTGCTGAGTTTGAAAAGGAAAGACAAAGAGCAAACTGGGAGACGGTAAGAATACAAATCTTAAAGAATAATATAATAAATTTCAATATACAATTCAATATTGCATCCTTAAAGGCCAATACATTGAGTCAAAATGAAGTTGACCGAGATTAAAAACTGTATAAAAAAAGAACTACTGATATTTAAAACAATTGTTAAGCATCTTGGAAATGTGCAGACTCTTCTTCTTATTTTAAAAAAAGAATGAAGGAAATTGGTAATTCCTAAGAGAAGTTATGCCTGTTTTAGTATAAAAAAAAACCCTCTGACTTAAACAACTTCAATTTCATTTAAACTTAATTTTCACTATTGCTTTCTATTTCAAAAATCACAATATTTACATAGTTGTTCGTCATGTCTCCTTACAGTCGACCAATCCTATATACAAGCCATCAACAACGCGACATCAAAACCCTATGTATGGAAAAGCAGTACAGATGTCGCTATCGGGCGATATAGCGGGGAAATCGACATCCGACATATGAAAATAGCGATTACATAATTAGACTGGAAACTGATAGTTCTAGTAGACTTTCTAGATTATCAACTGTAACCATGTCACTGTATATTTACATATGTCTTATACATTTCGAAGCATTAAACGTTGAAGTTATATGCTATTAAAACCCAATGCTTTACTATTTACATCGCATGATGGCCATTGTATGTTTCCAAAAGCAATGACCAAACCGCATCTGTACGAAAAGTTAGACAAAGTAGACCAGACAGACAGATTAAACTACGCTCTAAAACCTAAAAGTACAAACCAAGAAATCACATTCTGTCTCAACTCAAGATTCATATCTCATGTATTTTAAAACGTTGTGAACTGGTGCTTTTGTATTAAAGAGACTAACAACCAAATCCCGGAACCAAATTACAGCGTATTAATATATTTTGTCCATGAATCTTTCATGATTTTGGTATCATTTTGACCCAGGCTAATTTTGTTGCTACCAAGTGGACAAACCTTGATCACAATTTTATCTTGAATATTCATTAAGATTCGGTAGGCCTACGTTGTTATGATTCAAAAAATGCGGACCCGAATGGTCATAGTGTATGTGCCCTAATTTGTTGCTTGGTTTGTACTGAAAGTAGCGGTATTAGTTAGATGGGAAAATGTAACGCGTGTAAGTGCACAATGGACATGGTAGGTTAAGGTTCTTACGGTCATTATTGTATGTACATGCACAAGTCCGTCATTGCATTAACCAATGCATGTCTTGAGGAAGTGATGATGTAATTGGTACATAAAGCAATTTTTGAAGTACACATACAAAATTGCAGAGTGTGCAGAGGCCGAGTGGAATTAAAAATCTGGGATGCATAGCGCACTGTAAATCCCCAGTATTTATTTATTAAATGGCAGTGGATGTACAGTACATGTACATCATTTCATTAGCATATGTGTACATTGGTGAAGTCTTTGCTGCATCTACTTGCTCCGTGGTCGGTCAGTCACGTAAAGCCGTGGGTCCCCTGTACGAATAGACTCCTTCATGTGGTAAGCATGTTATGCAAGTTCTTTATGCAAGTACTTGTATCATTGATTGATTGATTGATTAACCACAGAAATAAATATGTGCCTTGATAAAGTGATTGTTGAATGTACAAATGCATAAGTGCACATATGAGTGGATTCCGTGGTGCATGTACAAGTAAATATATACAAGTATAATACATTTATTCAAGATTACTGCATATAATTATTTGCCAATGATAAAGCTCTTAAAATGCATTTATTAAAATTTAATGAAATTTATGAAAATAGGCAGCAAAAAAAAAAGAAAATAATAAGAATTTCCAGCAGATTTTCTGTTGTAGAATTTTATCACCTTGATCAATTTCAACAAGTAAGGTGTCATTTTAAAGCTTAGAAAATGCTAAAACAGATGAAATAATAAAATCAAAATTGATATCATCTGCAAAGTCCCCCCTTTTGAGGTGAGCCATCACATATTTACTGCCGATTTCATTATTAATCTACTGAAGGAAGTAGAAATTTTGAAGAGGTGTCCTTTCGATACTTTCTAGTGGGTGGTATGATCAAGATGGATACAATTTTTTCGAAAGAAGACTTTTGTTTTCCTTTTTTCATCGTTGCAAATGTGTTGTAATAAGAGTAAGGAATATTATGTTGTAAAACGTTTTATCAGTTTCATGAAATATATCATCGTTCTTGAGATGAGTGTAACAGCAAGGAAGAACCTTAACACCTTTTTAATATCTCTTATTCCTTCTTATAAAAAAAGTCCTGAGCTTTCAAAAATCCAACGATTGCCTTAAATGATGCGCTTGTCAGTTTATGGTCCATGTACACAGAACAGTTTTACACAGTTTTTTAAGATTTCGAATTTTAAGGTTAAATCTAGTATGAGTGTTTGGGGGGGTGTTTTTTTTTTCTCTTATCACATTTTTGTAG
Organism: Ophiothrix spiculata; assembly: GCA_000969725.1. NCBI lineage: Eukaryota > Metazoa > Echinodermata > Ophiuroidea > Amphilepidida > Ophiotrichidae > Ophiothrix > Ophiothrix spiculata. The sequence continues at coordinate 32,642 of JXSR01S046602.1, forward strand.
CATTTTTAATTTTGTTTTTGAATGATTAAAATTAGACAAATATCATTGCAGGGAAAAATATAAACAAACGTCATTTTATGAAGAAATATTATGTCACTTTAACCAGGTTTTAACTTCAAATCCGGTCTAAACAGACCTAAATATATGAAGCTTACAATTATTTTATTAATAGTGCAATATAGTATAATGTAACATAGATTTGAATGAAAATAGTTTGCAATTTTATGTTAGTCTCGCATTATCTGAATAAAATCAAAACTTACTCATTTTTTTAAATTTTAAACTTGCTTATGTTGCTTTATTTTATTGTATCTTTGCTTTTATGAGAACTAGCACTGATTTCCGTTCCTGATATACATATTTAACATTTGCTGATTTTGCAAGGTAATATATAAATATTATATATGACATTCCATTGGTCCACTCCACTCAGTGTTAACAATCATTTTCAATTCAGAAGTCATAGAAAAACGCCTTTACTGTGAGTGTAAGTCGTTTCAAAAATAACGAAAAACACATTTTAGGATGTATTTACAATGGAATTCGACCCAAGGGTTTTGTGTGTGTGTGGTTTTTTTTAAATAGCAGTATAATATAATATTTATGCACTGATTTACGTGCTATTTAAATGCTACAAAAGATAACAGTATATCGTGCAGCCTGAAGTTAACTATCAACTGGATGTGCGCCATCACCTGCCTGAGGGTGTCTGTCTTGAAACTGGTTTTTGCATAGATTTGTGTGACATTTTAAAATTATAGTTATTATGTTTTGCTCATCAGTAGTTCGATGTTGACTAGAAGATGAAATATGTTAGTCTATCCAATTAATTTCATAGTGTTTGTTTTTTTCATTCACCAACACTTATTTCTCCTCTTTTGATTCGTGTTGGCCCGTAGCAAGAATTATTTTAAGGGGTGCGTATTTTTAAAATGTGGACCTTTTGTATGGAAATTTTTCGTTTTGGTCGACCCTAAACTAATTTTAGTGGTTTTGACAAAGTAACAAGCAAAAAAAAGGGGTTTTAGCAGTTTTTCAAGCATTTTGTGTAGCATTTTAATAAAAAGCGACCTACATTTACGTGTTTTGGTCCTTTGGGTGTTCTTTTAGTGGACATTTAGGAAATTTTTGTGGACCTGTTTTGTACATTGTCAAATCTGGGAGTGCGACGCCCCCCCCCCCCTCCTAACTACGGGCTTGCGTGTTAGGGTCAGAACATTATAAAAAGTATCGGGACCTGGCCCTAAATAATAAGGGTACGGGAAAAGAACAGGGGTTAGAAAAAAGGGTGTGTTGTGCTCATTATGATCATAGATAAATATGGATTGTTGAATTTACAAGTACCACTTCAGAAGTCCGTAGCTGGTGTTTTGGACCCGGGGGGGTCTTCAAAATTTTTTGTACGGGTATGTGCCTGCCGGACTCTGAAAAACTGACCATTTCTATACCTATTTTTGGCTCAAAAACCCACCCATCAGTATACCAATTTTAATGGAAAAGCATCCAATTTTACTCAAACCCAATCTATGAACATTGGGTGCTTTTATCTGAGATGAAAAACACCCCATTGATATACCATAATCCTGGAAAAATCACCCCAAAAGGCAGGCACATATACGTATACCTTGTCAATGTAAGTAACCCCCCCCCCCCCCCCGGGGGGGGGGGGGGTTGGAAGTCAGATTTTAACAAAATTTAGCGCACAGGCATTGCGGAATATATTCTTTCAAATGCTCAAAATATTTTCCAATATTAATAGATAGAAGTGATGGAAAATGACATTGTTTTGTGCTTAGGTAACCGTCATACGGAAGAAAAGCATCCGACATATGGTCATGAAATGGGATGAAATCTCGATATTTTTAATACTTTTTCATACTCAGCGAAAAGATTTGTTGAAAATATACACTTTTAGCAATGCAAGATCTCCAAAACTTTTTAGGCATTTTCAACTAAAGTGGGCCGTGTCTAAAATTGAATTTGCCGCAATATTATGCCTTTTAATATGCGACGACACATTATAAATTTCTTTAATTACAAATACGATTACATGAGCATGATATAATCCTTAAATTATGTGTGGCTACATCATGCCATCACGAAGTCTGCATTTGTCATTAATTTATATGATGATGACATTATTGAGGTACATTGAGGCTGTTGTTATTTTATAAATGATGTTGTATATCAAGAACATGTTAATTTAAAGTCTTACCCGGGTTAGGTATTAAAAATGGTGATTGTTAATTTAAAAGTGGAGCAAATTTCTACTTCTCCATGTTCTCTTTGAAAAGTGTTGGCTTAATATTAGCTGGCATTTATGGAAGCCAACCTGCAACAGAATAGGGGTAAGCTTTAATAATAAACCTGCTTTTGTTGTGGTAGAATTCAAGAATTAACTGGAAAATATATACTTAATGCCAAATCGTACAAGTGACCGTCATAACGTGTAAGTACCGCATCACATGACAATATTGATATATGTGGGCATGTGTCTGCATATTATTATTAACTGAAGATTTCAGATAGTGTTCATGTTTTGTTTTGTTTATTTAGGAGTTATAACAATAATAATACACAGCATTTATAGAGCGCCTTATACTACTGTTTCAAAGCGCTGCTGCCTATTATTACGCTGCCGTCAGCAAACCGTCACAATCATTTCGCATTCACCTAGGAGTCGCTAGCCAAGTGCGCACCCTATCTGCACTTAGATTGTAATGTTTCCCATAACAGCTTCCCAATAACGCTCGGGTGGACGAAGCAATGAGGATTATATGCCTTGCCTAATGACATTACCCGTTGGCCGTAGCGGGGCTCGAACTCACGACCTACTGACTCGGGAGTCCTGCACTTTTCCACTAGACCACACGAGCTCCACACGACTATTGTAATGTAAAAATTCTATTGAATGAAAATTTAGGTTCATGAAGCTGACAATAATGACATTTATAGACTCACTTATAGTGAGGATATCCGCGTATGCATTTCAAAATATTTCATATGTGATTTACAATCAATATTATGAAATATCCGCAATATGACGTCAGACTGATATATCATAGTGGTC